>OZ023319.1:10558131-10643229 GCA_964007375.1 Ophion obscuratus
GGTGCGTGAGAAAATTAAAGTTTTTCCCCTTTCACGCAGTCGCTTGGCTCACGTAGAAGAGCAACGCCTCAACGCCCTGGAGTCATCGGCGTAAAAGGAACGAGATGAAGGAAAAGCGGATAGACTTTTCTCCCGCGAGCATCCCACACTCGGGTAGTTAATTAAAAAAAAAAAAAAAAAATACAAGCCTGCAGGAAGCTTTTTCGTGTGAGGGTGCTCGAAATAATTTGCTCTCGTCCCTCTTCGCCAAACAATTTCTTCGCGCGGAAAGGAAAAGAGAGCGAGAAACGTCGAGCTACGCGGAACCGGGAAAAGAATTTCAATCGAGTGAAACTCGGCGAAACACCCCGCAATGACGCTTTAAGAATAAACTTGAAAACCCGCGGCGTAGGCAATTTAAAAAGCATGAAAAAAAAGGTGCTGGCAAATGCGAGATAAGCTTTGAGGGGGGGGGGGGGTTGGAGGCTGTATTTCAGCGTGAAAGAAATGACTGAACCAGGGGGGGATGATTGTGCGAGTGTCAAAGCGATAAAGGGCATTCCGTAAAGTGCAACGAAATTTCCACCAACGTACTTTGTATTTATATATATATATATATATATATATATGTGTGTGTGTGTGTATGTACAGGATCACTGTAACACTTTGCACCCATTAATGTCTCTCGTTCTTTGCCGCCACGTGGAGCCGTTTTTGCCTCGTCCTTTCCAGCTCATTGGCATTCACCCTCTCGTGCGATTCTTCGGATACAGAGGCCGGTAGAGAAAGGGATGGAGGCTGGCGAGTGAGTGGGACCTGAAGGGAGACGGATACACAAGTCATGCACTCCATCGCCCGTTTCAATTCATCGCTGCGGTTATTTAATCAAACATCTCTGGTGTCCGAGGGGAAGTCACGGGCCAACCCTGCTGGCTTTCCCTGCGACCCTATATCCCGAGTCCCGCTCCGGAGGAGCCCGCGGGGGATGAAAACACCCGCAGTATCCAAGCCCGGTAAACACTCGCTGCCGAAGTGTCGGGTGGCTCAGCCAAGAGTAAACGTCGTCCCCTCGCAAGGCTCCGTGATAATAAGTCGATTCCCTTCTCTCCCTCTATCTTGTATCAGCGTGTGCTACATCCCCGATATCGTTGGTAGCGCGCCGACACTTACTTTTCCGCCCATTTGTCCCGACAAAGGGAATCATCGTGTACGCACACCCACACGGGGAGTCGAGAATTAGCCACCCCCGCAAGTACGTTCCTCGAGGGGAATAAAAGCTTGAAACAATATGCCACTTGCCATACTTTGCAGCGCTCGCCCCTTTTACCGATGATCGTTGGGGTTGGAAAAAGGCATTAGCGGACTTGTGTCAAGCGGCCCTGTCCAAAGTGGGGAGCTTCGTGCTGCCAATACAATGACTACGATGATGCGTTATCATCCCTGTAGAAACGTCACCCAATTGGAAAAGGTTGTTCCGGCAGCCGGATCACTGATCATGCGGGTTCGAAGATACGGTGAGGAATACCGTAGAAGCGCCCGCCTGATATGTGCTGGATGTTTACTGGATCGGTGAATCCGGAGAACGGGTGTGATAAAGACAAACTGATCAGTTCTGAATCAGGTAATCCGATACAGAATCCGAATCAGGATACCGATGTAAGAAGGCAGCATTAATCAGGCCCACATCAGACGATCCGCAACGCGTTCCTCACATGGCCTGTTAAGGGGTTAGGCCACTCCGGAATTTTTGCAAAATCGTTTTTTTTTAACCGTTCCCTAGGACGTCAAAAATGATGTCCAAAAAATTATGGCCGGGAAAAATTTCTAAGTACTTGGTTTTCGAGTTTGAGTACAAGGCCGCCTGGTCCGCAGCGAACGGACTCAAATCTTCAGACGCGTTTATCTGAAAACTGCGCTTTTTAAGTTGGCCGGAAACATAACTCAGACAATTTTCAATCGATTGACTTGAAATGTTGAATATATATTTAAATTAGGCACGATTACGATATCTTTGGCGCCTTTATTTGACCCTGGTTTATTGATATTTGGTCCCAAAATAAGACTTTTTTCAAGAGTGACAAAAATTGAAATCCGGCGCTTAAGGGGGTGAAACAGGGGGTTGAAAGTCGAAGCATTATTATGTTTGTGATTCCCAATTTTGACCATGCAGCGTCCATATTCGATAGAAAATGCGACTTTTTCGCAGGGTAATGAAACTCGAAAATGCGGCTTTAAAGGATTGAAGAGGAGGGTGTTAAAATTTGGCTTTACATATATTTGAACATCATCTTTTGTTGTATCTTTTATTTTCTCTATGAAAAAAATCCTTTAAAAATTAGGATAAACTTCCGAAAAACTGTTACCTCCGATTGGCTTCAAATTTGGCACAGACCTTCTTTTTGACGATATAAGAGACCCTATGAGAAGGAATTTTGGCGTAACGCAATATTTTTTGAGATATTGAATTTTGAAAATCGGCAATTTGCTCAATCATGTATATACAAACATGTAATACATAAGGTAAACGCCACTACTACCACAAGCACACACGTGGGCGTGGAGCACTTTTCATGTGTATGCGTAATCGTTAAGGGCGGGGTAAAGTATTTAAATTTTTTTTCATTTTTTTAAATTTTTTAAATGAATGCATAATATATCAAGAATATTGTGTTAAAATTTCAAGTCGATCGGAGTAAAATTGACGAAATTATGAGTATTTGAGCGTCTATTGCTCTATACCGTTCTCTTCTTTTCTGCGTTTTTCGAACCGTTTTTCTGAGACTTGTCATATTTGAAGTCCGTGTGCACGATAACTCAAAATCTACTGGACCAATCGCTTTGAAATTTTGCACAGTACTTCTTCACATAATTCACCAGGTATTGTCGAGAGCTTTTTTGTTTTTTTTAATAATTACTAATTTTTCAACAACAAATTAGCCGATTTTTTTAGCGAAAATCGGGTTTTTGGCTCCCAAGTGCTACGAAAAATCGAAAAATCGAAAAAAAAAAAAAAATCCTCCCGTCATTACCTCGAAAAACATCTCCTTTAACAAATGCATTTTGATTTTTTTGTTTCAGATGATTCTGTTGCGAGTTATGGTGCACACCGCAAACCAACTTTTTTTCGAGGCGCCTCCGGGGTTTAATTTTCACTCGCTCAATTTTGAATATTTTGCAATGCAAATTTAGGAGAATGTTGTTCAAATATTACTTTATTATATGTAAATTTTTCAATAAACGAACACTATTCGTTACACCAAAAAAAAATGTTGAAAACATGCCTTTTTTTCGCCGAATTAACTTTACTCCGCCGTTAAGTGAGTCTGGAGCTCCTTCGATGTGTGTGTGGAATCGTTGGATGGGTCTGGAGCACCTTCGATGTGTGTGTGGAATCGTTGGGTGGGTCTGGAGCACGTTCGATGTGTGTGTGAAATCGTTGGGTGGGTCTGGAGCACCTTCGATGTGTGTGTGGAATCGTTGGGTGGGGCACGATTACGATATCTCCGGCGCCTTAATTTGATCGTGGATTATTCATATTTCGCGCAAAAGAAATACTTTTTTGAGAATAAAAAAATCGCGATTTTGGCTTCCTTTAGAAGATACAGGACATTTTACGAATTATTCGTTATTAAGCGATTTAACTGGTTTGCGTTAATGTAGCTTTTTTCGGAGTGCGCTATGTCGAGAAAATAAACAAGAACAAACCCAAAGTACGATGTAACAATGTAAAACACGTGGAAAATTCGATTTACATAGAAAATCGGAAAAATACACTTTTTCTCTTCGAAGCGCTGTAAATCCAAAACTAAGGCTCAAAACGAAAAAAAGTTATTCTTGTTTTTCGTATTTTTTTCGGCCATATTTTATAATCCAATGATCAAATTTAGGCGCCAAAGATATCGTAATCTCCCCTTAAATTACATTGTCTATGGAAGTAAGTAGGATTTTTTCTTTACATTGCATAGTTCATTTGTTATTAACAATTATCTGACGATTTTTTAAGCAAATTTTCCACTTTCCACTTAGAAGTGCGCCATTTAGCCAAGAATCGAATTTATTGGAAAAAATCCTACGTACTTCTATAGCGGTAATTATATGTAATCGAAAAAAATTCGTTGGCTTATTATAATTAAAAAATTACAGGACTTGTTTGTCCGGCTGTGGAACCTGGAAAAACGGAGACGTCATCGCAAAAATGCTGTACAGCCGCCATTTTGGTATTAATCGCTTCAAAAAAATTATTGTAGACCGTCACTCATATGTATGATGAACACCCTTTTTTTTGTAATCTCAATTTATTTTCTAGTTTTTCTGAGAAAAAAATCCCCAAAAAGCCTATTTTTCAGCCTCTAGAGTGGCCTAAGGCCTTAAGGTTATCTGTTCAAGGCCTGGTCGATTTTCCTCTTCCCATCCGTGCTCCGAGGTTGGCTAATCCAGTAGACATCCGGTGCCGATCCGCTGTGCACTTCGACGCGTATGTCTGATTAGCGCCGCGTGTCTACCGGATAACGATATTCGGGGGCATCAAAGTAAACAACCGAGTTGCTGCGTGCATAATTTAGGCAAGATTCTAATAAAAGTAATATGGCGTCCATGCGGACCCCGTCATCATCAAATCAACATACAAAGAACGAATGAAAATAAATTTGAAGTTTGCATCGTAGGAACGCAACGCTTTTTCTTCCCTTTTCATTCGTTTATTTTTATCATCATCAAATGGTAATCAATCAAATCAATAAAATTGAATTTCATAGGCACATCTTAAATTTTTACAAAATCATCATCGGAAGCTTTTTTTTTTGCAAATTCCGGTCATAACACTGTAATGAGAATATGCAAAAACGTGTGAGTTATTTTTACAGCCTTGATAGGCAGAAAAAATGCGGTAAAAATAATTATTGTAGCATTGCAGCGATGCAATCTTCAACCCCATGAAGAAAATTATTAACATTCTTTAGAATAGGATTAGAATGATAAAAATATGCAAAGAAAAAAAAGGATTACACAAGTGTATGAATGGCTAAATAGGTAGCGCGCTCAGCTCCAGAATTATAAGACGTAGGTTCAATTCCGAGGGGAGGTAAACAACTTCACCGAGGCAGGATACGTTTTATTCCAATTATTATATAGGCAGGATCACAAATAACGCATGTGGAAACAAAAAATACCACCAGAATTTATTTATTCGTAATTTCTGAATTTTTCTTTCACTTCAGGCATAGATACGGCAACCGGATCAGAGCCTGAAAAGGTATACGGATCAGTTACGTTAATGACATCCGCATCATGGCCGGATTCAAAAAAGCGTTTCGCGCCCGGTAAAGCTCTGATCCGGCGGCCTGTACCGTGCCGTAGTACGGAGTACGGTATGCCACATGCACCTCTAGTCTGCCCCGTAGCAACATTTCTAGTCGGGTCAATCCAAAGAAGACGGCTCAGGTCCTACGAAACAACGAATCGTTTCCTCTGTGGAAGATTGTCATCAGGGATGATTGGGAGGGTGGAAATCGCGAAGAAAGGTAGAAAAGAGATGGAAAAGTGGCACTTGTCAAATCGCTGATGACCATACCGTGGCTTTGTGCGGTTACAATGTTACTGTCGTCGCTGGTCATAAGTCACGCCATCGCTGACTAGGTGGACATATATGTATAAAGGGCATTCCATGCCGATTCAACCCGGGTCTGACCCGTCACCTCTCCGATTTGACCCGCGATTTTTTATGTTATTGTACTATCTCTGAAAGGCACTCGAGAATTTTTCCAGATTTTTTTGGAACGATTTGACTTCACAATATTTTTTGTAAACAAAAAATTAACGCCTAAATTTAAAAATCTGAAAAAAAACATAAAAATCCTGTGTCACATATCAAATACTATGAGCGTTTGGCCTACAATGCGCTTTTTTCGCCAAAAAAATGGTTTTTCATTAAAAAATATAGCATCAATAGCCCACCAAGTCGTTAAAGAGGAAAAAAAATTACATGACGTTATGTAGAATTGACCAGAATTTTTTCAGATTTTCTTCACATTTTTTTCAGAATTTATGTCCAAGATTTTTTTTTCATCATTTTTAGTCAAATTGCCGACAATTCACGTGGTTAAGTGGCCAACCCAACTCAAGTATCATAGGACTTTGGCTACAATGTCAAGAGAGAAAACATTCTTAATTAAACATTTTTAATCCATTCGAATTTTTTCAAAATTGTTTAGTGAATTTCTTGTTTGTTTAAACTTGAAAAAATAACAATCGTTTCTATGAAAGAAATGAATCGCTAAAAAATTCAGAAAAAAATTCGAATGGATTAAAAATGTTTAATTAAGAATGTTTTCTCTCTTGACATTGTAGCCCAAGCCCTATGATACTTGAGTTGGGATGGCCACTTGGCCACATGAATTGTCGGCAATTTGACTAAAAATGATGAAAAAAAAAATCTTGGACAAAAATTCTGAAAAAAATGTGAAAAAAATCTGTATAAAATCTGGTCAATTCTACATAATGTCATGTAATTTTTTTTCCCTCTTTAAGGACTGGGTGGGCTATTGATTCGATTTTTTTTAATTAAAAAATTTTTTTTTTGCGAAAATGCGCATTGTAGGCCAAACGAAACACGCGCCCACTTTTTCTAAACGCTCATAGTGTTTGATATGTGACACAGGATTTTCGTGATTTTTTTTTTCAGATTTTTTAATTTGGGCGTTAATTTTTTGTTTATAAAAAATATTGTGAAGTCAAATCGTTCCGAAAAAATCTGAAAAAATTCCCGAGTGCCTTTCAGAAATAGTACAATAACATGAAAAATCGCGGGTCAAATCGGAGAGGTGACGGGTCAGACCCAGGTCCAATCGGCATGGAATGCCCCATATACATACCGCAGCTACACGAACAGGCGATAAGGGTATTCGTGAGAGTGCTCGTTGTTCCCTGTAGATGGCCCTGTCGTGATTATAATTAGCGAAGGAGACATTAATAAGCAGTTTTCGCCAAGTGCCCCTCGTACCCTCGAGACAGCAAGAAAAGAGAAAAACAAGTAGTCATCTCCGTCTTTATCTATCCATCTTTTTCTCGCTTTTCTCCAGCACCGTAAACGTCAAAGGCAGCAAGAAACTGGAAAATCAGCAATCTTACAAAAGCCCCTGTTTCTGCCCTATCTACAGAACCAGCAGAGCAATTTCTGTACATTGAGGGAGAACAAGTGTCGATGCCGAATGGCCGAGCTGTGTAGTTTGGAGGTTCAAACAGGGGTTGGTGTGCGTGTGAAATGGTTGGGAAGTAAAGAACTTGGTTGCCTCTCTGTCTCGCTCTCTCTCTCTCTCTCTCTGAAGTCTCCGCACGCGCGAGATTACCACGACTCTGCGACGTGTAAGTTATTGTTTATGGGACCAGCCGCGATGATCTATCGCCACGGTTGCCGGACCGTGATATCGCTATAGGCGAGCATACGCTTCGCTTGCTCGGCCGCTTCAAAGTTTCGCCTCTGCGCGTATACATGTATACATCGTTATAACGTACTCCGATCTCTATATATAGGTATTGGGCGCGCTGATAGCTTGAGCGCAAAAGAGCTCAGGCCGCGCGACTCAACATGAGTAGTCATGTGAGTTATGTCCTTTTGTCAGACGCGGCCTCGGTATGTGTGCGCGCCCGGTGTACGTTACGTACGAGGGTATCGGAGCTGGAGCAACCCTATTACCGACTGCCTGATGCCGGGACACGATCCACGAAGGTACGAACGAAGGTCTCGTGTGCTCCAATCTCACCCCTGCTCAGACAATTCTACAGGCAGCAATTTCAACCACTAAAGCCACACTTTCCTTATCGTAAACTCGCGTACGTTCGAGTCGGAGCTGCAATGAGGAAAATGGCCGACCGATTTTCATACTCCAGCTCGCTTTATCGTGATTGATAATGGATGTTCGATGCTCTTGAGGTTGAGCCGGAAAGGGTCGCGTTATTTGTAGGATAGTGAAATGATTCGGTTCACGAGAGCCGCGCAGGAGCCCGTGCAAAAGTTGGCGCAGGGATTCAATTCAATTCCCATATACTGAGACCTCTAGTGTCGGGACCTCCGGAGATGCTACAGCCCCCCACTATGTGCCGCGTGTCGATCGGTGTGGCGCATGGTGGGAGAAGCGCCAGTCCCGAGCGTGAGGCTCGTGGCATGCTAGACGATAAGAAAGGGCTTTGGGGGTACTGCAATCAGCTGGCCCAGCTGAGCAAAGTTGGCTTGAGTAGATCAGCAACCTTCATTTTTGCAAACGTGATGCGGAGCCGATAATTGAGGTCACCGTGTACTTTTCCCTATGTCCTGATGGTTCATCGCATTGGATCTCTGTACTAGAACCTCGCGCTCGTATTGGGTTCTAAGCGGGATTAGAACCCAATACGATTCCCCATTGGAATCCAATTTGAATACTAAAATGTTGCCTCATTACGTACATTCAGTTTTTAAAACAAAATATATAGATATACAAAATAAGTGGATCCTGTTGTCTGGAGAAAGGGGGAACCTCCTCTAGACAACAGGTTTTCCAATATTTTTTTACAACAAAATGAGAGCATTCATTGCAGTGAATCAAATTACACAATAATAATTCAAATGAATACACATTTTTTTCATGAGTGGAAAAAAACAAAATGGAGGCGCTAGAGGTGTTCGAACTTGGCTGCTAGAGTTTGCGCTGTGGAACGTCCAGGTCCTTGTAGTTCACTAAACTCAACGAAACAATTTGTTTTCATTAAAACAAGACATTCCGCTTTGCATGAACCTAAATTTAGCAAAAAAACTGAAAATTTGAGGAAAAAAAACTTTTTTCATAAACAAATCGTTAAAAACAATATTTATTATAACAATTTATACGAAATTTTAAGTTTGTGCAGAGGCCGATAAGTTAAAAAATATCTGTACAAATTTTCAAGTTGATGGGTTCATTACTTTTTGAGTTACATTCCACGATACGGAAAAAAAACACATTTCGAGCTCGATTGAAGTTTTCGTTCTTGAAACGTAGAGTTTAGATTGATTTATAATTACCCAAGCTTAATCTGCGATGCCAGGGCCATGAAGCAAGCCTTCTTTTAAGAAATCACTAATCTGGGCTGAATTTTTCTCTTTTTGTGTGAAAACGAAAAACGACGGTCACAACGGCCGAATTTTTCTTTACGGTCGTCGGAATTGCCTTCTATTATTCAAAAAGTAAACTAGCAAACTTCTTTGGTTAAGAAATTAAAAGGTAGAGACCGCAGAGGGCGCGCGCTCGTTTACCTACTCTCGGTACTTTTTGGAGGGCAATACTTCGGTGACTTCCTAGGGACTTTTAGAACTTTCTGTTGGGCTTCAAATTTTGAAAATATATTCTTGAGATGCTAAATGAATTTTTAAAACAATAAGAAAAAATAGATATCCGGAGGAGGTTCCCCCCTTAAAAAAGCAAAAATCGTATCTTGAAAAAGAGTAATTCGCTTAACGCGGTCATCCCTTGTGACGGGTCTAAGAAATCGAAACTTTTTTTTTGCCCACATTGCAATAAGTGTCGTCAACAACGGTGAGTCAACATTTTCTCTGTGTAAATCGTATCCGAACTTTTAAACGCGTTTTTCTCAAAACTTTATTTTTCAAATTGGCTGCCAGAATATCTAAAAAAACTTTCGAACGGATTTCGTTCAAATTTTTATGGTAGTCAGCTATGTGCTCCCACCCGAATTAGAATATATCTGATATCTGCCATAGTTTTTTTAAGCTGAAAAAGTCGAAAAAGTGACGAAACTTGGAACTTAACTTTTAAAACCGTGCTAAAAATTCAATTTCAGATATGTTTACTTTACTCTAGTTCCGGCGATGGCCTCAGGCCTACAAATTAAAATGTCGTTTGCTTTTTCACTTTGGATGAGCAAAACCTCTGGAATCATACCAGCCGTCAACCAACATTTTTACCATGAGTGTCTTCCAAACGTTATAAAGTCGATTCAATTCGTTATTTTTTTATTGATGAAATTCTGAGGGACTGTAAAAATATGTGGTAAAAATTCAAAGAGAGTCTATTTTTATGTTTCATTAAGGGCTCTGTCTACTTTGGATGGACGAAAAAAACTCTATTTTTATTAATTTTTCTTAAGAATGTAATAACTGTTATGTTTATTGATATAAAACTTGTTAGGCTTAACAAAAAAATTCGTAAGTTACAAACAAAAAAATTATTGATTTTAACCATTTTTTCAGTGTGGAAATGCCAGGTAAACTGGAGTCCTTAAAAAGTAGGGAGGTGTGCGTTGAAAAAATATGAACAACGGCCCAACTGAAAAAAATTGAATGGTTTTAGGTTTAGTGTGACAGTGGCTGTATCCCGTGCCTCTAATATTAATTTACATGCAAAAATAACAAAATGGCGGACAAAAAAATGTTAAACCCGTTTTTTGCATGTTTTTTTGCGAAAAAATAGTAAAAATTTTGCAATAACTCTGGTATGGGAAATAGCGATAAGTGTACAGAATATGTGGTTAAAATTTCATAAGGATCAGTTTACTAGTTTCTGAGATTTTTTCAACAAGCGGTCCAAAAAGGCTGTTTCGAGAAAAACGCGTTTAAAGTTTTAATTTATAAAAAATCGTAAAAAAATCTGACTTACACTTCACAGCAATGCCTGGACCATACACAATTCCTTCTGCCTCTTCCTGTAACGCAATTTCTTGCGATTTAGCTTTTTTGAAAGTTTTAAAGTAGACAGAGCCCTTAAAAAATCCCAAAAAGGCGAGAAAAAAGTACTTGTCACATGGGATGACTCCGTTAAAAAACTAGTGGTAGAACAGTGCAGAATCCTGTAGGATCCCAATGAGGACTTTCTGCATGGCGTGTCCCCAATGAATCCCTATAGACATGTAGATGCATCTTGGGACTCCCAGCGAAATTTGTGCCCGACATCACGGCAGGATATTTTTTTCAGTCATTATCCAAATTCCAGTTGAAAATTTCAAAAAAATTCTCAAACGCCTTTAATCCTGAAAAATCGCGGGATCCAGTTGGCTTCCAATGTGGACTACGTGCTGCCTCCCTATCAAATCCCCACTGGGATATGGCAGGATCTAGGGAGTCCTCAACAAATGTCTGCACGTCACCCAACGCTTGAATCGTATTCCTGGTATGATCAGGGTTCGTCCGCAGGTGGAAAAACATCACTCGCTGGGCGTTCCTTGGAACGGGTATCGAGCGGATGTGCCTTGGCGTCTTTTCAATTAAATTGTATCAATCCAGGAAAATAGTGGCATCTCGTCTCGATGATCGGATCGCGTTTCTCGCATGGCATTCGCGCTTCTTCCGTCGAAATGACATTATCTCTCCAATCCCGTACATGTACCTGCTCTATACGCAGCTACAAATTTGTACCGCTAGACCGCACACTTGCTCCGATCACGATCGGGGATCGATCCTCCACCTTTTTTCGTTCCGCTCCATACATGACGTTAGCGCGAAAAAATGCGGACGATTGAGCGAAGGATTTTTAATACGACTATTAGAAAGCTCACGCACGTTTTCTTGGCAACCTGGCACGAGTTCACATCCGCACATTCCCGCCACTCGGGGATGGGGATGAAAAAAAAAAACTTCTTCCCGCTCCTCGTAAACGCGTATCTCGCGGATGTGAGTACACGTTCGCGTAGTGCACCACACGTGGCGTCAACTGTAAATCGAGGGATTACAATTTTCCCGGGTAATTCCGTTTCTTGGCTATCAGGATACCGGGCACGGACCAGCTGGAGAAAGAGAGAGCCATGTTTCGCTCTCCCTCCAGCGATCTCTCTCTCTCTCGCAAGGTAGCTATCATGATCAAGGCTACAAGAGGATCATACGCACTCGTTACCATTTGATGTCCCTTGACGCGGGTGCAAACCGATCATTCGAGGCCACTCTCTGCTAATCTCTTGTCTCTCTCTCTCTCTTCCAGTCTCTCTCTAGGCAAGATCACCTCTCGTTGGCGTTCCAATCCCGGCTATAGAAACCGCTGTTGCTGCCTCTTTCTGGCCGCGTAAAAGCAAAAGAACTCGTTTGCACGAGCATGAAAATGGTTTCGCGGAAGCGGTCATCGCGGATGGCGATTGTAGCCGCGGCTATACACATGAGGACCGACTTCTCTCAATGCCCGGAGAACTCTCTTTTCGCCATCTCCCGCGCAATAGAGGCCCGTATGTGTGTTCGGGCATTGAACACGCCGAAAGGGAAAGAGATGACCGCGTAAGAGACGCAGCAGCGGGAGACCGGGCGATAAAAACTGTACGCACAGCAATATCGTACGTCTCTGGTCGCGGTAATCAAAGAACTCGCCCCCCCCCCCGCCCTCCCCTTGGTCGTTCGGTACGCACACGAGTATGCAGCTCAGCATCGTTGCAAGAGCATTTTGCACACACGTGTACGCTTACTGTCCTGGAATCGAGAGAAAGATGGAAATAAAGAAGCAAGGAGCACGGGAGGACACGAGAGTGTAGATGTACACCGGAGGAAGTCTTCCCGAGGCTCAATTTCTTGCGATCATACCTCACGAAAGTGTCATTCGTTCCAGGCAAGTTGACACCCGAACAGTTTTATTATACTTGGATAATCGCTCGGTCACTGTAGGAACCGAGCACGAGAAAAGCCGCCGATAACGCGAAAGCGGTGCCTTGAAAGACATACCTGTTGTCCATTTGCGACTATCAAAATACTTGAGCAGATGGAGTTCATTCGTTTTCCACTCTTCATTCGTGGCGCGTCCACTTGTCTGGATACCTCAAAACCCTGAGGCTTGTTTTTCACACAGGTAATTAGACTTTGGCAATGAACAAGGTGAATGGCCAGCTGATTGGTGAGTAGAATCTGCACATCTAACTGTGAGGGATTGATACTTGCTGATGATTGTCTCAGCATTCTTGTCTGCTGACGATGGCGCGTGAAGGAACTTTGCAGGCTCAACAATGACGCGAAGCCTGCCTCAAAAGATTGCCAATGTTGGATAGTTTTACTTTGAAGCTAATTGGCAGATAAATTCTGGATAACTCGTTGTTTTTGCAAGTCTCGAAGGTGTCGTTGAACCGCTGGGACGCCCTCGTTACTCGATGGAAGACGAAGATGGGAACCAGGAACGTCACCGACGAAAATGGCTTTTTACACGTAGCTATATTTAATACGGTATTTAACGAAGGGGGTAAGAATATAGCAGGCTTGGGGTGTAGCGTAGTATCGAAAGATATATGCGCTCGGGCGGGCGAGCGCTCACGGGGTCCGTGTGGTGAACACATCAGCGAAATGGGACCACCCAACTGGCCCCTTTAGTGGCTTGGCATACGTCCACATATATCCCTGACTAATACACATCTATTCGCACATTTACATGTATCCCTCTATGCAGTAATATCGCGGTAGCTGTTCCTCCCTTGATACACGTATAAATAATTTTTTTCTCACCGCTATCATAAATCAATAATAATTATGTTACGGATGGGTTTCACAATCAATTCGCCATCAAAAACTTGGCTCTAAATGCAGTTCAGGCTATGAGAAAGTACAGTGAGCAAGGCAAGTCGACAATTAGGAGGGTCTTGATTCTCTTGCCAACCAATTAACAGGGATTTCTAGAAAGTACTGATGAGCATAGAGATAATTTGTTGCGCACTAAAGTTTCGTAATTTCTGCCTTTTTTACCGGCGGCCCAGCTGGCAGGCGTTGCGCCATCGTACATTCCAACGGTCCAAATTGAGCCACTCCGCGCTGGTCGATGCAATGAAATCATCAAATACAGTTTGATTCTCAAGATTTCCAAATGAGGCAGCCTCCTCCACGAAAGGACAACAGCAACCAATGGGTGCGTAGCATTTTATAATTAACCGGTAAATTCGGCCATCTCTGGAGATCCCAATGGCCAAAATATCCAGCAAACGAAACGCTGCATCTGATAACGGTTGGTCGATCTTGAGGGACCTTTCTCGCGGTCACTGCGACGCAGGCAAATAAAATGGCAAATGGTAGGTTGATAAATTCCTGGGGCGAGCGTCGCACGATGAGTAACCCCAGCTGAACTCGCGCGGCAGTCTCGCCATTTGAGATGACCGTCGATGCTCTCTCGCGAAGGTGCAACCCGTGGGAACAATATTCCAGCGTGCTTTGATCAACTTGCCTCTCCGCGTATATCTCCGATCCTTTGGATCCCTCAGAAACGCGCTCCAACATCTTATCTTCTCTTTTGCCGATTTCGCGCAAATGAATAAACGGCCAACCGCAGACATTATCGCATTATAGGAAATATCATTAGCAGCCTTAGCGAACGTCGATTTAAACTAATCGCTTAATCTGATAATTGATTCAATTGCTGGATTCAATAAAGCTCAGCTACGCGTGTAATCGGCGGCATGCACGAATCAAAAAATCCCCCTCGATTAAACTTCCATGGATTAAACCTGTGCACCCTATAGTGCGGGGTCTTCATATTGCGGAGCTATTTTATGTTTGCAATTACAGCACGCGCATCGTCGTTACGCTATCTTTATGCCGATGTAATCGTCACGCGTGTGGCAAATTCGCCGCTCGTTGCCAACGATCCCTCGCCCAAATGTGGACTTACCTGTGTGCAGTGTCACATACACATATACACGTTGAATCGTCATGTGGAATGGTCGAATGCACTTGTGGCAAAGCACCCAGTGCGTTAACGTCCGAATAATGCTTGGCGTGCAGGTATATAGATCCGGCACATGGAGGAAGATCCCAGCGGGGAGGGAGGAGCTGGGTAATTGAAAATGTAAATGGGGATGGAACTAACGATCTGGATCGAGTAGGGAGTTGATCAACACTCCTATACCACTATTCTCTCTCTCTCTCTCTCTCTCTCTCTCTCTCTCTCTTTCTTTCCACGAATGATAATCGTTGGAGATCGAGTGTGCCCGCGCGCGTCGCCGCTATCAAATGCTCGCGGATAACGCGAGAGCAACTGCAGAGGATTGCCAACAACGTGTGTATTTCGCTCCCCTTCTCGCCTGGACTGGTTTCGTGCGGATAAACGATTGGCAATTACCATGGCGATAAATTCAACGAGTGAGCCAGCCCGAGAACGCTCCGAGGGCCCGTTGCGCCTCCATGGCAAGCAGAGATTACGGAAAGTACTCTATGACGTCGGAGGTCCGAAAGGATCGCGGTCACTGGCCCTGTAAGATTCATCATTGGCCAATCCACGGGAGGATTGATCGTACGGGACGATCATTGGAAGGGAGAGAGATCAAAGTACCCTGAAGAGGCATATACGGGAGGCCAACAACTGGAACGCGAGCCATTCAACCTGTACATCACAAAACACAAACACGCAATTTAGTTTCCTTGGACTTCAAACGGGCAGTGCAGAGCTGCTCTCTAGGCGTGCTGGTAGAGAGGCATAGCCGCGTACATGCATGGTTGCAAGTGGTGGAGGGTTTGCGATGCTCGTCGTAGCAGCCAGTAGGATATTGCAAGCTCGTAATGATTAAGCGGTGAAGAGGCGCGATTGACGTAACCGGCGAGCCTGCAACGAACCGAGACAGGCAGCTATCGGCCCCTTTGGAGAATTCACTTGATGGTAGGTCATTGGCATACTTCCATTTGCATCTACCATCTATAACGTTATCACGGGCTATTATTCCACGGGGCTCGGGCGATTCCAGTATCTCCTATCGCGCCTACTTCGTGTGCACTTACACGGAACAATATCGTTGATCGCGGAGTTGGGAAAATGTTGGTCTTTACCGTGTGGCAGATAAAACATGATTTGCGATCGATATGCTCTGGAGGAGACACATCGGGTTGGTCAATCCTTCGTGAGTTTTCTCCCTGTACCTGCCTTGGTATCACTTGGAATGTCCCGTCAAATGTGTTTATGAAGAAGCTCGACTGGGGACTCTCCATATTCACAATGGGTCAAAAGTGGTCTGGAGATATGGCGAGGACTGCAATGCTGCCTCGCTTTGGTGGAAACGGTCAAACTTCCAGAGACCTTGCGTGTGTTGCGCGGATGAACCGTCAACAGATAGAAGGCTGGATGCCCAGTGAACATCGAGTCCAAGGTGGCCTTTGCTACGCCCTTTTGTTCGGTAACATTCAGACGAAGTAAACGACACTCGGGTTTCGACCCCCTGACGCTTTATTGTACGCGCCTCACCTTCAACGCTTCTGCCGTCGTACGATAATAATCGAATTTATTGTAGCCTCATCCGCGAGGGGCCGTGTACGCCGATTCACAGGGAACGATAATGGCCGTAACACGGGGCACACGGCACCCCGTAGATGTACATGCATGGACATCTATTAGGCTGAATTGCACGGGCTCTCCGCTTTGCTACAGTTATCACTTGCTGCTACCTCCTGGCAATCGCAAGACCCAGGAATCCACGGAACACACATTCACCGTTCATTCGTGGTGCACACGTGTGGGGGGGATCTCGCGATGGCGAGTACCTGGGAAAATCAAAGATTATGACGACGGCGATGATTCCACGGGATTTTCTCAACTCTATCGCTGCGTCCTCGTATCAGCCTCGAGACCCAATCCACGACGGTTTATTGGAACTGATTGCAATTATCGTTAACGAGTACCTCTTATTTATCGTCGAGTTTGCTATTCGACTTGGTTAATAGATTTGGCGCGAAACTTCTGCTTCAAGCTACGAATATTCAACAACACGATAAACGTTATTTCAGCGTAAGCATGCCCAGCGAGCAGAGGCGAAGTGCTTTGGGAACATCGTGAGAACGGACAAGGGAGGCTAACTGATTATCAATCGTTTGATAACCTCCCACTGTGTTGGTTGGAAGTCAATCCGCGAGGAGAGGGACGTACCCTCGGAAGTTGCGGCGAAGAATAAGGAACATTAGGTGGTTGAGTGCGAAAGAACGGGGGTGCGAAAGAAAGGGAGGGAGCTTAAGCGAGAGGGAGTGCGAGGAAACGAAAGTGAACTCGAGGCTGGCAGAGGGAGGATGTGGAATATAAGGACGAGGAGGGGAAAAAAGGGAGGAAGAGGTGGCTCCGTGATAGATGCGAGCGAACAACAGCGACATGGGTGGCCCTGCCACGTCACGTGGTCAGCTGGTCACCTACTAGCCACCCCGAAGACATTGGTCGAAAAAAAAACCCATATCAGGTCCTCTAACTTGTCTCTGTCTCGTAATTCATGATATTCCTACCTCCCGAAAGCCAATGGACCTTAATCGGGTAGCAATTTGATGAATTGTTATCAACCGGATTTGCATTGCCTCTTCGCAGATCTACGCGCTAAAAGAGCTGCTGCTTTACCATTGGAGCCCATTGATTCGTTATCCTCTTGTTGATGGCATCGGGCGCTATAATATACCTTCGATGTCCAATTGAGGCCGCACTTTTCTTCAAGTTAACCCCTCATCCCGAGGCGAAATTTTTTCAATTCGAAATCGATTTGCACGAGTATATGCGCACATGTATACACTCTATTACGCATATAGAGATATCAGGTTGATAAAACAGTTTTGTCGCAATAATTTCAATATAATTTATTTATTTATATATCTTATACAAAACATTTCTAATCAACAATATATTCACCATCGGTTTCTATGATACTCGACCATCTAGTTGGCAACTCATTTATTCTCTTTGCCGAAAACTGCGGCGGCTGGAACTCAAAGAAATTTGTAATATTCCTTCTGAGATCGTCGACGTTTTTGAAAGTTTTGTTTCTCAAATATGCCTTCAACTGTCTGAACAAATGGTAGTCAGATGGCGCGATGTCGGAAGAGTATGGAGGATGAGGAACGGTATTCCAGTGAAGCTCAGTGATTGTTTTGTGGGTTTCCTTTGCGACATGGGGTCTCGCGTTGTCGTGGAGAAGGTGCACACTCGCGCGTCTTGGCCGTTTTTTTCTGATAGGTTTTGCCAATTCCTGGAGAATCTCGATGTATCGTGTAGAGGAGATCGTCTTACCTACAGGGAGAAAATTGTGAAACAGCATTCCCTTTGCGTCCCAGAAACAGCACAACAAAACCTTTTGTCAGTGACGATCAGATTTTGGTTGGTGTGGCGGTTTTTCTCCGATAGGAAGCCAGTAGGCTAAACGCGTTCTGTTATCATACAAAATCCAGCTTTCATCTCCCGTCACAAGATCTTCTAAAAACTCCTTGCGATGGTGGCGAAGCAGGAGAGACTGGTAGATGGTCACGCGACAGTTCTTATTGTCGTCGGTGAGACGGTGTGGTATCCATTGAGCTAGAATCTTCCTGTATGCCAAGTTGTGTAAGTGATTGACTCTTGACGGTTGGATGCAGCCAAGTTCTCTTGCTAGCTCGTGCGTACTTGCTTCCAGTTTTTCTTTGATGCAGCGGAGTAATGCTTCATCATCGATGGTCGACGGTCGTCCGGAACGTTCCTTATCTTCAAGGCTTGTGTCTCCAGATTTAAAACGATTGAACAAACGCTGGACTGTTCGTTGAGAAACTACTTTCTCGCTGAATGCATCCTGTATATTTTTAGCAGTTGTGCTTGCGTTCGTGCCGCGCCGCCACTCGTAACAAATGATCGCTCGAAGTTGCCCCTGCGAGATCGAAGCCATTTCTGTCCACTAGAACGCGCGCTCGCCCTTTTATACCCTGTCACGCGGAAGAGTAGAAAACATTCTAGAATATTCTCGACATTGCTCGATGTCATATTGCGTCAATACGTAAAAAGACATTTTTAAAAATGTTGCGACAAAACTTTTTTATCAACCGATACATATGCCTGAATACGCGCATGCGTAGACACACGTATATACCCGCACACATACATGCCTAAGCGTACACAAACACACGTGTACTAGTACCTATACGTATGCATGCGTGCCTGCTATAGGGATCCGCGTATACATGCATACGTGAGGGTAGTTCCTATCAAAAATATTGTAACTGTTTGGCCAAGATCCATTTATTCCACTTTGGAGAGTTGGTGAAGCTGCAGGGGCAAGTTTGAAGCGAATACGAAAGGTTCGCTGGGTGGAGATAATGGTAAGGCCATTGGAAAAGTAGGCCTCTACGGCGAACGCGCGGTCCTACCTACTCCAAAGGATGACGGTTGCCGAAAACTATCAGACCCGCTCTTTCGAACGCGACCATCTCCACCCTTGTTTCGTCGAAACAGCCAAATACGCGATAGGTCCAGACGCAATCAAAAGAGGAGCTGCAACGACTTCAGCTAGGTTAGGTAGGAGTATAAGGGCCTATGCAGAAGGTAAGCAGCAAAGGAAGAGCATGTGGCCGATAGTAGGACTGCTTGCAGTAAACAGACTCAAGTGAGGCTGACATAGGATCAAAGGCCTTTAAAATAGGCTGAAAATTTCGACTCGGGATAACTCTTCCAGCTTCCCTCTCCCCGTTTTCATTTCTATGATGTACTTTTTGCCGATGCCCGACGTAAAGTAAAAGACACGGGAAGAGCATCTGCAAAATAGGATTCGCACTGCCGAGAGCCAGGCGACGGACGGTAAAAATTCTTCGTTTCTCGTTTGCGCCTCGGGGGAACGAATGGCTCAGCCCCCGTCATTGGCTCTGTGCACGAGCCACGTGATGATGCCCCTTTCCGGAATCAGGAGCAGAAAAATCACTCGTGAAGGAAGAAATGGTAAGATAATAATGGGCAAGAGAGAGAGTGGTAAAAAGCCGGAAGGTTTCTGCAATAAGTTATTGCTTACGACACGAAAATTGTCCGTAGACACGAAGGAGTTTCGCATTACCACTCTCATAATGATAAACCACCAAGAATGTCTTTGCCCAGTTTTCTTCTTCACTACTGAGGCTTGTTCATGCGTATACCGCTGTCAAAAGTCACTCGACGTCCCTTCGCAACTGGCCTCTCGCGAGCCTTACGTTCCCAAAAGTACATTTGGCGAAAAAAAGGAAAGATTACGGTTACAGCAAGCCAATTGAGAGCAATGATCTCTTTTTCCAGTCGGCATTGCGCAGCTCCCACGAAAATCCTAATGCTCCGACAAAATTCAAGCAGATATAAACGTTGAGCGCACCGTGGTTAGCAACTACTTAAAGATTGAGCGAGCTCGGTTGGCGCACAGGAGGTGATTAGGTGGATAAACTACGGGAGCCCCCGAGGGGCCAACAGTGGCGACGAACGGTCTGGCGAGAAAGCCCAGCATCCCAGTCGCTGATTCCCTCTTCGCCGTCCTGTACAGGAAAAAAGAGCGGCATGGAGCAGCAAGGAAGCGATCAGGGAACGTCTCAGATTCCCGGAACCAATGGCGGAAATCAGCCAGGGATCGTCAAGTCCATCCAAATGCGAGCTAAATGGGAGACATCTCTAACCATTCTTACCGATGTTGTCCAAGACATTGACATTCGTGGGAAAACTAATGTTTTGCCGTCTTTATCAATCACTTCTCCTGGGTGTCCTATCACAGCCATGTCCAACTAGCTCACAATGGGAAGGCTGATGACGGTTGTGTTACCGACTGCTGATAATTTCTCTGGCTCACTATCCAAATCTTCGTCGATTCTCCGATCTATTATGCATGCAGCAGATGACGCAATGATTCAAATGGAAAGAAGTGCATCGTGATTGTACGATTCGTCATACCGTACAAGCACAATTTCCTGGCATCATTATTGTGGCCGACCCTCCCTTTTCGTTTTCATTGATCGACTAGCAGACTCGATATAAGAGAGAAAGAGAGAGAAAGAGAGAGTGAGAGGAAGAGTAGATACATAAGCGAGATGAGAAAGAATCACTCAGACTAACGATGGGTCAGTGACTCTGAGCTTTCTCGCACCTCCGCTGCTTTTTTTTCCCTCCAAGATCGCTGCTTTCGTTCACTACTCGACTTCGGGGTGGAGCCGTAACGAAGCGAAACGATATTGGTTCTTACGGCGAAGTGATCGAAGAGAGGAAAAAATGAACGGACGAGGCGAAGAGGAAGGTAGAGAAGAGAAGTGAACGAAAAAAAAAAAAAAAACGAAAGATGTAGTATATCGGTGGTTTGGTGAGTAGCGGGGAAGCTTTAATTAGTTGGAATCGTCGCCACAGCCTCCTCTCCCCCTTGCGTCGTAGTCTTCCTATGTCCTCGGGAGGCAACAATCGCCAGAATTAATTATGTCGCGGATAAGGAGCCCCTTTTGCGAACTCTTTGACCTTCCGACGCGCGCCGCCTCTCTTGCCATCCAACCAGAAAGAGAGACGGAGAGCCTCTCGATAATATCGACGACAGCGCCTCTCTTAAACGAGAGAAATCTCATTTCATACTCTACCTTCCCAATCACGTGGCAGCTACATATATTTCGTTATCGTAAGAGAAGCTTCGAAAGATCGCCTGAAGGCTATCAACGCCCGATGAGTTAGGCAATGGGAGCCAAAGCGCAAATATCCGAGTAGAAATATCGTCAGGCTGACCTGATTTTTTATCCGGGTCTGATCGCGTTGTAGTACGCAGGCCTTACTTAAGGTATGCCTCAATTTGCCTGATCCGGATGGTGTCAGGTGATAGTCAGGATGTACTGTTTCCTCCAGTTGCCTGATCCAGCTAGCTTCAGGCGATGGTCAAGTGAGTGGACTTACGGCTTGCATGAATTCACCTGATCAGACTACCTTCAGGCGATGGTCAGGCAACTGGACATACGGCTTGATTCAATTCGCCTGATCTGGCTAGCTTCAAGCAATCATCAAGTAACTCGACCTATATACAGTTTGGCGTCTTTTACACGCCTAACCTCTCATCCAACACCAGACGAACTATATATATTAGCGCGTCGTCAAATCATCCAGACATAGTGTCCACTCTATGCGTACATTTTTTATTATTCCTAATATTTTATTTATTCCTAATAAATCTGTGATTCGGTTTCCTCTGTACAAAAAACAATTTAGTTGAATCCATTAAATGTATCTATTTAATTTAAAAAACATTTAAATTGAATAGAATTTTCGTAGAGACAAACATTTTTCGGTTTGTTTGACGAATCTCAGTCTTGATTGCAATACACACATCGATGGGGAGGGGGTAGAGAGGGGCGGAGAGTTATATATATATATATATATATATATATATATATATATATATATATATATAGGTTATGATTAAAAAATCAATAGGATGATATTCGATCAAACTCTAATTATCACAATTATTTAACACAATTGATAGAGTTTATGCGAAACAACAAACAATTATAGGAATTGATGTGGTCTTCTATGCCGCCGAAATGCTACAATCACTCGGTAGGTTCCAGGTTCGATCCTATATGGATGCAGAAATATGTTCTTCGAAAAACTCCATTCAGAAGGCCAGGGATTGACGGATTATGATACAAAATCATTGTGGTAGAACTCTAAATTAAGTATTTCAATTTATTTTGGATTTATAAAATATTGCATTGAATATTCTAAAAATATATTTGGAACAAATAGGATCGTAGTAAAAAAACCTATTTTATTTAAATAGATCTTATTTAAATTCAATATTTTTTGACAGTGCAACGAAGAATGTGATGAGATGGTGGTTTCCGAAGTAACAGCGAACTTCTCTCTTTGGACTGCATGTCAGGCTTCCACTTGTCACCCTGATCAGGCCTTGATTTTTGCCCTGATCAGACCGAAATCAGAAAAAGTGTCATAAAAATGATTAGGGCTTGATAAAAAATTCTGATTAAGGCATGAAAAAAAATCAAGATGCCTGAACAGGTATTTTCTGTAGCCGGATAGTTTGGTTTCAGTCGAACCCCCAACCCTCAGCAGTTGCAATTTGTGATACCTGTTCGGAAAATATCTTGCTTAGGAAAAGGATTCCTTATGTGAGACATCCTTGGTGAAACATGCTGATACAGCTATTCTGAACTTGTAAGATGCGCCTTATCTGGCAACTATGGAGGAGGCAACGACCAGTTACAAACTTGCAGCCTGAGCGGTACGTCCTTCATTTTAATCGGGCTCGCTTGACTTCGCCATACGGGGACATGGAAAGCGGAAGTCTCGGCGATCGGATCAATGAAGGTCATCCTCTGGTGGCTGACTGGGAGAGCTGATCAGCACGTGTCCAACGAACGACAGTTGGCGGAAAACACTTGGGTTAACGTGATGCCCTTCTAGTCAGATGCTTGGACTATTGTTAGACTGGTGGACGCTCGTTTGGTGTGGAGCTCCACCCGTGCAGAAATTTTGGCAGGGATACAGCTGGATTCTGACTTGTATCCCGGGCTCCCAGTCGGGATCTAGTCCGATATCGGATCAGATTCGAAGACTAAATGTAAGATCCGTAAACTGGATTCCATTAGGGATCCAGAACCGGATCCTTTAATGACTCTAAATAGATTCCCCATGGAATCAATGAGGAATCTGGGAAGGATCACGGGTCAATACAGACTGAAATAAAATGACAAAAATGGAATTATGACATGTTAAATTTATTATAAAAATAAATAACATTTATAAAGTTTTGGAGCATTAAACTATCAGTAAAAAAAAAAATTTGTCCAAAGATTCAAATGGCAGATCGCGCTCATCGCGAGATTTTGATGTGAATTAAAAAAAATTCACATCAAAATCTGTGAATGCAAATGTATTGACAAGAAATTATAAATACAAAAAAATTCACAAAATTAGTTGTGAATTTTTTCGTATTTAAGACAAATTAAAATCAAATTCAAAATGATTAGATTAAAATTTGCGCCAAAAGTGAGTTCGTACGTATTTTGAGAGAAAACATTGCCTCGAGGCAAAGAAATTTTTGCACATAACTTTTTGTGCGAACATTTCTTTGCCTCAACACAATGTTTTCTCTCAAAATACGTTTACACTTGTGGTGTAAATTTTAATATAACTGTCGTGAATTCGATTTTTATTTTCTTCAACTTCAGGAAATGCACAACTCATTTTGTGATTTTTTTCATATTTATAATGTAATATTTGAAACTCACAACTTTTTTTGCAAAAATTTCTTTGCCTCGACGAAATGTTTTCTCTCGAAATACGTAAGAACTCACGGTTGGTGTAAATTTTAATCTAATCATTGTGAATTTGATTTTAATTTGTCTTAAATACGTGTTTATACCCACCGACATGTCGGTGGGTATAAACAGAGACTTATTCCCCAAAACCGGTATCCCGGTACGAATCCAACTTGCATCAGTATCGGAATATGTACGACGACGATGTCATAATTTTGAAAATTTTGGCATCACGTGTATTTTCGGTATTACTCTATGTAATTCCTATCTATAGATAGGAATTTTATAGATAGGAATCTATAGACAGAAATTCCTATCTATAGGAATTCCATAGTAATACAGAAAATACACGTGATGCCAAAATTTTCAAAATGATGCCATCGTCGTCGTACATATGCTGATACTGATGCAAGTTGGATTCTAACCGGGATACCGGTTTTGGGGAATCCATGACAAATCCTGATCGGGATTTGATCGGACATAGGGTATCGAGGTCAAAATTTCTGTACGGGCATTTTCGATTTTTCGTGGATGCCGCCTTTTTCTACATGACGGCAGCATACTTCAAACTTTAAGGGGCCAGTCCACTTTGGAGCCACGAAAAAAGGATATTTTCGCCATTTTTTTTTGAGGATTTTATAAAAGATATGAATATAAAAGTTGGTGGGCTTGATAAATAAAGTCTTGAAATACATTAAAAAAAAAAATTTAATTAATTTTTAAGTACAAAAACTATAGTTTAGCGAAACGCCTCAAAAATAGGTGAGCTAGGTAGCTCCATCACAACTTGGCAACGGCTTGTATGAAACCAAACATCAAAGTCCATTAGATTCAGTATGACACCAGCTACAGAATGACCCTCGGGCATAAAGTTTTATCAAAAAATTAAAAAATAGCAGATGAAAAACGAAAAAAGAAGAAAAGAACGCGATTATTCGCAAAAAAATATAAAAATTTTGAAAACCATTGAGGGTCATCTTATTGCGAATCGTGTTTACAATATGAGGTTCAAATTTCAAGGAATCAGTTTATAAGTTTTAGAGATACGATGCAGCTAGATTTTGAAAACGTTGTTTTGAGACAAACACGTTTGAAATTTATAGCATGAAAAACTCTTACCTAAACTCAAACAGCAATTCCTGCACCGTACAAAATTCCTTCTGATTGCTCATCATCGTCGATTTCTTCAAGTCTTGCTTGCTTTCGATTTTTTGAAATTTTCAAAGTAAACTGCCCCCTTAAACGCGTTGTTTCCCCGATACACTGTTTTCAAAGTCAGTGGACATGATATCTCGAGAACCACTTGATGGATTATTTCCAACCTTACAGAAGATACGTTGAGATACATATAGAGGTCGTTGACGATCTCACTTTTTAAAAATCAACCTTCATTTTTCAATAATTACGTAAAAATTGCGACTTTTAAATAAATTTTGTATGCTCGAGCTTCAATTCGTCGCTACGTTGTTGAAAAGAATGATTTTGAAAATTGTCGATCGTCAAAGACTTGTATTTACTATTACCTTGAATAACCCGTTTGGTTTTTAGACTTCAGATGGACCGTTCAAGCCGGAGGGTGTCCACCGCTAAACGTCGCGAGAAAAATTTTGTCTGTCGGCGGCCATGTTTTTGTCATTTTTCTGTATTTTTTTTTGGTGATTTTTTAGCTCTCAATGTACCTTTGTGTTAAAAAAATGCGTTTCTTTTGCACCAACCGTTTCCCAGACAAAATTTTGGAATCTGTCATTTTTTTCGGACCCTTAGGTAGATATAGCCCCCTTAAGGCGGGATGTACATTTAGACAGGAAAAAAATAAGCAATGTTGACGGATTTTTTAAACTACGTAATAATTATTCCACAATGATCAAACTTTAAGCATATTTTAATAGTATATTCAAGTATACGAAACAATTGTTTTTAATCAATTCATCATCAAAATGGCGGAGCCTTGTCAGGGTGTTACAGCAAGGTCGCCACGGGAGTTGCGAATCGGCGTGCCATCTAGCTTACCGTAAACTTTGATTTGCAAAAAAGTTCAGACATTTTTTCAGTCAGAACATGTATAGTTTCTCTGTGACGGTAATTAAAATGAAGAAAATGCAAATTTGAGAAAATCGCACGCATTTACAAAAAAAAAGTCAACATTTCGCGCAACATTTCTGTAAAATGTGGATTAAAAAAGTAGTTTTTTTTTTCAAATTTTTCAAAAACAATTTTCGTCAAGTAGAAGGTACGAATATTATCAATATTTCTACCAAGTTTCAACTCAATCGGCTCAATAGTTTTTGAACGTTTTGGCTGTAACGTTTGAAGTTTTTCGAATTTCGCTATGAAACTTTAGGAAAATATTCTACATAAGGTAAATGTCCCAATTATTGAACACGTCCCAATTATTGAACACTATCTTGTATTTTTATTATTTCTCATTCACCTGCATGCATTTACTTATTTATAAAAATTTCATTACATATATGGAAATTTTAGGTATGGAAATTTCACCTTACTTGTGCAAAAAAGTTTTAATTAATAGAGAAAACAATTATTTAATCAACAACGGTGACCCGATTTGACGTTTCGTGGTATCTGCTTATCGTTTTTGCTAAGACGCGCCGCTTCATGCGTAAGGGCATAAAAAATTCAAAAACTGACGCATCTCAAAAAGTAAAGGCGTTTCTGGATCCTCAGAAAATTTCTTACAAATAACAATTGAATTTTTTTTTAAATCAATTATTTGTTAAAAGATACGGTGTTCGATCATTGGGACATAGAAAATGCAGTGTGTCCCAATTATTGAACACTCGAATTCTCCAAGATGGCGTCATTAAACCCATCAAAACATCGAGACAGTTAACGTGTGACAGATCGTGTCAATCGGATTTATTCAAACAAAAACTGTAAGTTCCTGAATAAACTTACCTTTATTCTTTTAATAATAACTCTAAGATCGTCATATATATTTTTTATTTGTATTTTCGTGCAATAATCATAAAAAGAAAAGTAAAAAGAGAATATAACCTCAATGTAACCTAAAAATACGACTGTAATGATCAATATTTTTTGCTCTCCGATATTTCAGGGAGCCAAGCTGCGACAAAATGAAACAAAAACGGAACGTAAAAACGAGGACGCTGAAAACAAATATATAATAAAGTTCCAGTTGAAAAGCAAAAATAAACCAAATGCTAATGAACCAAAAACCTGTCAAAAGAGACTAAGTATATATTTTTGTGTGTTTTTAGATGATTAATAAAAGATTATTTAAGTGTTTGATTTTGCTTTTATTTCTTAATATTGTACCCAAAATAATATTTTTCAGAACGGAAAAAGAATTTTCGAGAGTGTTCGACAACTGGGACATGCCTGTTCAATATTAGGGACATAGGCACTTCCGGTGTTCAATTATTGGGACATTTGCATGCTTCACATTGTTATTCTTTTTTTTTCATTTGAAATCATTTAACAATAATTTAAAGGGTGATTTTTCGAAAGTAAAAATATCAAAGTATCATTTGAACATGAAAGCGATGGTTTTTTCTTGACGTTATATTTTATTCTCACCGAATTCAATGCCCCAGATCCTTAGCTGTTCAATAATTAGGACATTTACCCTATATAGTTCTATCATTCGAAGAAAAAAAAATAAATCGATTTTTTGATCGTTGTAAATGTATATGCCGCCTTAAGTGTGGAGCGAGAGTAATAGAGCTGGGAACGTTAAGAATGTAACATCGGAAATATAGAATGTGATTAAAAAATGATGAGTTGGGAGATTTTTCGATAGTTGCTCCGCGTTTCGTATCAATAGATCGTAAGCGGGAATACTTGCCTGGACTAAAGTACGCGAAGAAGCCTCGGCGTGAGAACCACTGGGCCGTTTACAATTAAGCAATGTAACCGAGTCGCAGACGCGTGGAGCGTCGTGTGTGGTCCTGGCGTTCGAATCCCCACCTCTTCCACCCTGGGCACTGATGAGTGGGACGGAGAGAGAGAGGGAGAGAGAAGAGAGAGAGAGAGAGAGAGAGAGAGAGAGAGAGAGAGAGAGAGAGAGAGAGAGAGTGAGAGGGCATCAAAGAGGAGGAAAGAGTGTGAAAGAAGTTTCTTTCGTCCTCTCTCTACTTCGTTCGAGTGCCCATCTTTCCTCTTCACTCTTGGCTCTTACTACTTCGATCCCCCTCTACTCTGTTACCGCGATGCGGCGATCCCCCGCTCTGTTTCTCCCGGGCGCCGTCAACCGCGTGCTGCTGTCGCTGCATCTCGGCCACTGCCCGTTCTTCCTTCAACCCGTGCACACCGCCGCGTCCGTCGCCGTTTTTCCTCTCGCACTCGTCGTTTGCCCCTTTTCGAAGGATCTTTCTCGATCGAGAGAACGCCGATCTAGGTACATTCCGGATGAGTCATTTACGAGGCATCCCCATCGGGAGTTTCTCTATTCTTCGGTCCTCCCGTTCTTCCTACATCCGCCTCCCTACTGATACTCTCGGGCCTACAACCTCTGAGGAAATTCCTGTTCGTCTGGCCCTTTCGTATTTACTTTTGGATTTTGAGGCTCTTTGTTATTGACGAATGCACGAGGCTTCGATTAACGCTAACTCATCAGAGTTGGGACAAATTTCCTGCTGAACTGTTTGGGTTTGTTTGGGCTTGGTGCTCGTAATCGTCCATGGAAATTTATGTATGTAAAATATATGCTATATATGCTATATATATATATATATATATATATATATATATATATATATATATATATATATATTTCCAATAGACTATATATATATATAGTCTATTGGAAATATCCTTCGTATCTATAAAGGAAGTTTCTATCTATTGATAGAAATTTCCAATAGACTATATATATACACTTTGCGAAAAAATTTAGGGAGCAAGAAAAAAATCCAAATTTTTGGGGGATTTTCAACAGGCTGTAACTCATACAAAAATGGTCGTACAGCAAAAAAAAAAAGCAAATTGTAGCTCTAAGTGTCTAATTTTCGGATCTGAGTTTGAAAATTTTTTTTTGAAAATATTTTTCGAGTAATCATAAGAAAACCACCGAAAAAAAAATGTTCGAAATTTTTTTGGTTTTTTATTTAATCTACGGACGTGGAAATTTTTTTTTCGACTTAACCTCTACATGAACCGGATAGCTTGTTTATTCAGCTTTAATTTGGTTTTTTAAAAATCTCGATACGAGCATTTCTCGCTGAGATATCGGTGTTTGAATGGAAAAAGATCATTTTATCTTTGATTACCAATATCTTAGCAACCAATGATCGCACAGAAATTTTGAGGTTGGTTTCAAAAACTTGAATAAATTCTCTACAAGGATTGGCAATTGAATTTTGAAAAAAAAAATTTTTTTCAATCATTACATGAATTTGAAAAAGCGACCAAAAAAGGGCTTTTTGTGGTTTTTTGGAAAATCAAGCGCCCAATCAAAAATATTGCGGAAACCACTAATGTTAAGTGTGCCTTTTACTGTTCAATATACCCACAAAAATCCTACGAAGTTTCAATTTAATCCAGCCAACCATTTTTTTTTCCCACTTGATCGAATTTTTGAAAAAATTAAAGGAGCAAGAATTTCGCTCTGAAAATGTCATAATTTTTATCAAAAATGAAAAAAAATTTTTTTTTTCATTTTTCTCTCAATTATTGTATGAGTTACAGCCTGTTGAAAATCCCCCAAAAATTGGGATTTTTTTCTTGCTCCCTAAATTTTTTGGCAAAGTGTATATCGGTCGCATATATAGTGACGAAAAATAGAATAATACGTATATATTCGGTATATATGCTTCAAATATATGACGCATACATGATGCATATATGAGGCATATACGACGCATTTATTTTCGATATATTTTCAATCTATTTTTTTGTCAGAAAATTATATCAAAAATGTATGCGTCATATATTACGCATACATTTTTGATACATATTTCTGACAATAAATATATGCTGTGTATAAACACTATTACAGTTAAACTTAATAAAACTTAAAACTTAAGCTTAAAAAAGCTTAACTTACAGTTAAAGTACACTATTACATATAAACACTATGTTTAGATATGCAACGCAAATCTGTATATATGTGGCATATATGTACCATTTATGCAGTATATATGTGGTATGCATGCACTGTGTATGCAACATATATGCTTAATATATGTGGTATATATGCAGGGTAAATGCTACATATATCATTGATATATGATACATTGGTATACAGTAATACCACGCATATGCATCTCATATATAAAAAAGTTACGAAAATTAGAATTTGGCACATATATGCAACATATATTTTCAATATATGGCATACATTTCACATAAATTACAATTATTAATCAAATAAATTTGCAGTACATTTTTGCGTATATAAATTTCCATGGGGGATGTATTCGTCCTGTTAAGAAGGCCTAAATTAGATGGTCCAAAAAAGGGAAAAACCTAAGTGGACTCAGTAAACATTGATGTATATTTTTATGTATATTTGAAGTGTATTAGGAAAATGTTTCAACATGAAACAATAAATGACTGCAGATTTATCAGCCTATTCCACGTGCGTCTTGCCACTGCAGTGACTAATCGGCGGGAAATATGCAGCTCGTAATTCTCGACTGAGACAAAAAAACCAATGATATTTTCAATTGTCATATATTTTTCTTCTGGGTGAATTAAGAAAAAGCTGAAAAAATCGTGAAATTGTAACTTTTCTCAGGTTTGAAAAAAAAAGTGTTAAAAAAACACTTTAACGTGCTATAAAAATGTGTAAAAAAATACTTTTTCAACGACTTTTTTAATTCACTTAGAAGAGATTTTCATACTGAAGAAAATAAACTTCGGTTTGATTCAGTAGGTCGTTTAGTTTTTTTGCTATCACGCCCGCCAACTTGGGAAAATCGTGAAAATAGAAACAGGAGAAAACGCGTTTCGAAGTTCTCAATAGCAAGAAATATCAATATCAAATAACGCTTCTCTGCTTTTGGCCTTGTATCTTCGAAAATATTGACAATTGGCCTCTGTAACATTGTAAATATATTCTTGGATACTTTATCTATCGATTTAAGGGGTAACACCAGTGTGAAATTAAAAAAAAATGTTTTTTTTTTTAATTGGCTTAAGAGATGCTTTGAACCATCTAGAATAAGGGGAGAAAAGTTTGGTACTTGGAAAACAAAGGTCCGCAGGCACATGTGGATCTGCGGTGACAGTGGCTGGCCCACGTGCGAGACGTCGACCGTTTTTCTCGGAACACAATTTTTCAAAACGGCACGCAGCATAAATGCAACAATTTTTATTATTTTCACTCCAAATTTTAAGCACATCTTTAAAATAACATCCCAAAGGGAAATACGTACGGTATTTTCCATGAGCTAATTATAACATTTATTATTAACAAATGATTGTCCTTTTTTCTGTCGAAAATTGAGTTTTTACTTTAAGATCTTGCCAATTACACAAAAATTCATATTTTAAAAATGCCCTACGTATTTCTCTAGCTATACTCATGTACATTGATGGAATTTTTAAAAAATTTTCCAAATTCAAATTTGCATCAGTTATACTGCGTGCCGCAGAGCATCTATTATCTATTTTTAATATACATTTTTTGTCGTTCACTTGAAGATAGGACTAATAACATCCTTGAATATTATTGTCCTCTTACTTCTCCTTACACCCCAAAAAAACATCGCGAAGAATCACTTAATTTTAGACGTTTACAGTGGTGTAACCCCTTAAGCAATTAAGAAAGAAAGATTTTTCGGATCTTCTAATTCAGGCTCCGGCCTTAAGAGGTTACGCCTAGTTAGCGGCACCAAATTGGAATTTTGGAGGCTGCTACATCTGCAGAAGGCTTGCTGTATGGTCCGGGCATTGATGATTCCATTTAGATGTAATAAATTATATTTTATCTACCTATACCCCTGCCGCAAAACTATAAACGCGTTTTTCTCGCGATGACTTTTTCAGAATCCGTGACGAAAATATCTCAAAAACAACTTAACCGATTTGCTTCAAATTTCATAGATATTTTTCGTATATCAAAAGGCAGTCCTTAATCGAAGGATTTTTTTCAATGCATACTTTTTTTTATATCGAGGAAAATAGAGTATTTTTTTCACCGAAATTTCGACTATCACTTTCGTTCGACGATCATTCTTTCAAAAATCATTATTTTATTGAATCATTATCTTTAATCATTATTTTATTGATTAAAGACTAGATAATACGGTAAAAAAAACTAAATTCATTTAGTTTTTATTTTATTTTAGATGATTTGTTCCCGAGCAGGAGTCGTCACCGCGAAGGACCTTGTTTGCACAGCGGTCTGTGCAATTTACTGTCTCTCCGTCGTTTATCAATATTTCCCTATAAAAAAATTGTCATAGTTACTTTAAATGATACCCTTTACTATGAAAAAAAAGTTAAAAACCTGCACCCATTTCCAAAAAAAAATCACGACAACACCTCTTTTTTCCGACCGCGGACTAGGTGTAACCCGTTGAGCAGCACAGAATTTGAGTTTAACGTTTTATGGTGGCTTTTGCAACTGATAACGATTACAACGGTAAAGAGAAAACATATGTGGAAGTTGGCTTATTGGGTTTGGTTTTTCCTAGTAGGGTTTTCGATATTTTGGAAATTCAACTTCCCAAGCGAAATACCTGTTTTACCGATCAAGCCTATTGAACATTTTGGTCAGGGCACATTGCTCAATTCGCCAAGCGAATCCTATGGAATTTATTGCAAAGGGTGACTTACGAGCCGAGCAATCCTAAGAATTAATTGAAAAAAAAGTATGATTTCGTTATCATTCGGCCCAAGCAGAAATTGTTGGGATCCAATTGGATTCGCATATTTGTCCCTCCTTCCTCATAGGGATCCAATGGGTCATCGCATTGGATCCCCATAATAAAACGTCATGCTCGAACAGTGGAGTCTAATCGGGGATCCCTATTGGAATTCATTTTACGAATCCAATTTTAATCTTAGAAGATTGCCACATTATTGAAAAGAATCCGATACGATTCTTGATCGATCCCATCGCGTTCTCCACGTTGCATTTTCTAAACAAGTACGAAGATATACAAAGTGAGTGGATCGTAAAAAAAAAGAACGTATAAACCTTATCCTGAAAAAGTATAGATCGATTAACAAAGTATATCTTGACAATCGATTTGATTCACATCACTTAAGACCGGAGCCTGAAGGTTTGAAAAATCGTTTTTCTTTTATTGCTTAAATCGATAGATAAATTATCCAAGAATACATTTATAAAGTTACAGAGGCCAATTGTGAAAATTCCCGAAGATACAAGACCAAAAGCAGAGAAGCGATTGATATTTGATATTGATATTATTGAAAACTTTGAAGTGCGTTTTCTCCAGTTTTCATTTTCACGATTTTACCAAACTGGCGAGCGTGATAGCAAAAAAAAAAACGGAATGACCTATTGAATCAAACAAAAGTTTATTTTCTTCAGTATGAAAACCTCTTCTGGGTGAATTAAAAAAGTCGTTGAAAAAGTATTTTTAAATAATTTTTATAGCACGTTAAAGTGTATTTTTGACCACATTGTTTTTCAAACCTGAGGAAGGTTATAATTTTATGATTTTTTCAGCTTTTTCTTAATTCACTCAGAAGAAAAATATATGACAATTGAAAATTTTATTTGTTTTTTCGTTTTTCGAGAAGACGCACATGGAATAGGCTGATAAATCCGCAGTCATTTATTGTTTCGGTTTGAAACATTTTTTCCATACACTTCAAATATACATGAAAATATACCTCAACGTTTACTGGGCTAACTTGTTTTTTCCCTTCTAAAAAGCTTCCCGAATAAAACGCTTTTTCGACCTTCTAATTCAGACTCCCGCCTCCAAGTCCGCTGTAACTATTGTTAATTTATTTTACTGCACTTCGCTATAATATCACTACACACATACACGCTCGCGAAGCGTGCACGTTGTCTTTCAACACGCCAAATTTTGTCTCACGACTTTTCACATATTTTCGATTCGAGTGTGGTAAGAATTTTCGAACGGCGTCCATCGCGGAACAGTGCAGAATCCAATTGACTCCAAGTGAGGACTCCCGGTGTCCCCAACAAATTTCAAATAACAAATTTATGCCCGGAATCACGAAAATATATTTTTTCCGACATCCAACAAATTCCGGTTGAGAATTTCGTATAAAAATTCTCAATCGACGTCAATTAGGAAATATCATGACATCCACACTGCCAAAAAAAAATATATTTAATTCAAATAGGATCTATTTAAATCAAATAGGTTTTTTCCTTGACTCACGGCCTACTACGATCTTATTCGTTTCAAAGATATTTTTTAATTTGTTTCAGCTATTCTTTTTAAGTATTGATATGCATAAATATTAAATATGCATAAATTATTTCATAAATCCAAAATAAAATGAAATACTTAATTAAGAGTTTTACGACACCGATTTTGTATCGTAATTCGTAATTCCCTGGCCATGTGAGATGATTTCTATCGAAGAAGATATTTCACCTGTATGGGAATCGAGCCTAAAACCTACCTACTCATAGCTACATACGCTGCCCCTATACTACCGAGTGCTTGTATCATCTTAGTCGCAGATATGCCTAAGAGACCAAATGAATTCGTATAATTATTTGCTGTATCACATAAACTATTTCAATTATTTAAGATCATTGTGATAATTAGAGAGTTTTATCGAATAACATGCCATACATTTTTCTAACATAACCTATATATATCCTATTCTCTAACATAACCTATATACTCCTCTCTGTCTCTGCCCCTCCCCTTCGATGTGTGTATTGCAATCAAAACGGACCATTAATTCACGCAAACAGAAAAATGTTTATCTTTACGAAAATTCTATTCAATTTAGATGAAGAAAAAAAAATAGATAAATTCAGTGGATTCAACTTAATTGTTTTATGAACAGAGGAAACCGAATCACAGATGTATTAGGATTAAATAAAATATTTATTTATTGGACGATATTGAATATATTTTGAATTGAATAAATGAATACATTTAAAGTAAATAATTTCAATAATGCAATGCGATAGGACAAATTTTTTCCACGAAAAAACTAGTTAATTCAAATAAACAAAAATCAAAAAGACGCGATTAGTTCATATCAATAGAATTTTTCTGTCAGTGCACTCGGATTCCAATGCAGGCTTCCCAGGCCCTATAAAATCCCTACAGGGATGCGGTAGGATTTGGGAACTCTCCAACAAATTTCGGCAGGTGTAAAAAATAAAAATGTCCATGGGGCATCACTGAAACATTCAACCAGCAAGGACTTTTTTTCTGTAAACTAACACACAACTGGCTCACACCTACGAGAAAACTCGGTAATTGCAGTCATCGCGGTAATTAGCACATTGGTTTTCACCACACTTCAAGATTCAACGGACGTTTGAATCGAGTTTCATACCAATAGTATCTCCTTCGCGATTGTCTGTTAAGGGAGACTTTGTCCTTGGAGTGCCATATTTCAGGTGTTTACATTTTATTTTTTTTTAAAGGAAACGAGTAAAGTTTTTTGAGTGCGGTTTTTTCTTGCTTTTATTCATGATATACGGAACGTTAAAAGAATTTTTTTTTTAAAAAAAACCAAAATGACGGATGTTGCAGCTCCGCGAAAACAGGTCCTCAAATCGCGGGAGGTAAACGGCTGACATCACTGCCCCCTCTTTGTTGATCTGAAACACAAATTCAAAGCATATTATCAATCTCTGACCCTTTGGTCATGGAATGACGGATGGGTTTTTCGTTTAGTAGAAATTTCGAAAAATGGCGGCAATTACAAAAAAAATCGAATTTTCGCGTTTTTTTCGCATAAAAAGATAAATAATAAATGCAAAAATGTATCTATCGAAAAAACGATCCGTCATTCCGTGAAGACATATTTTCTGAGTACGCTCTTCAAATTTCAGATCGATATGTTAATTACAGCGGTCAGGAGAATGTCAGCCATTTTTAAAAACGTGTTTTCGAGAAAAAACGCGTTTAAAGTTTTGTAATGTGTTTACACAAATGTGTTTATAATTACCGCTAATCGGCAATGCCTGGTCCATAGAGGCGTCCCTCCTCTTCTTCCAGCTGCTCATGTTGAGCCGCTTGAATTTTTTGAAAATTTCAAGGACAAAGTCTCCCTCAATTGAACAGGCTGTGTGATCTTGAGACGACTTCAGTTTAGCCTCGAGTCCTGTTTCTTTCAGCCCAAGAAAATGGCAGTCTCCATTCTCATTAATACGTTGCCACGAATAAAACCCCATACACAATGTGACTTACCATCAAACCGTAGAATGAAGCAATCATTTGCCGACGCGTCTTCGTGGCGAAGGCCACACGGAGAGCAGCCCGAAAGCGTATCAACTCGCCTGTGAAAGAATTCCCGTCGATCAATTTGCGAAAGAACGCGGAAGTTTTGAGAAATTTCTCGCAGCGATCACTCAAGATAATCATTTTGAAATTCGCTCTCGGAGAGATACATCTTCGTGACGACGACCACGACGACGACGAGGGAGACCGCGAAAAAAAGGAATATAATTAAGGGAAAAAAAAAGTCGTTCAAGCTGGGCCGGTCAAGCCGTCGGAAAGAAAATAAGATCGAAAAAAGTGAGAAAGAGAGGCGAGAGGGGGAGAGAGAGAGAGAGAGAAAAAAAAACGTCCCGAGGTATATTCTGAAACACGCATGCTGTACGAAATGAGTAGTACGAAAGGATAGAGCTGTGTGACGTGCCCGGTGAGAATCGAGCAGGACGTGTTTAGAGTTGAAACTTGTCCGAAGGCGCGGACGCGTAAAGAGGGACATGGCACTGTGAAACTAAATATCTCTCTATATATATATATATATCCACGTGGATGAAAGATGTAGATACGTGTACGAAGGATACCTGGTCGAGCGCCTAGGTCGGGCATGTGTAGTCCCGCGTCGAGGCCGAAAACTGTCAAAAAGTATTCCACGACTGGCGGGAGATCGTCTAACTCACTTAATTCCTTTAGGCCAAGGATCTCGGAGTCACTGAATATCGTACACATTAAAGAAGAAGAAAAAAAACCACACACACACATACATACAGATATACGCCTGAAGTTGGCTGGCCGTACTTTCGGGTGGGCGCCCCAATTCACTCGCCAGGCTTCGAATCCTAGCAACGCGATACGGATCATCTTACATTTTTAGCCTTCGATCCTAGAAGCCAAGCGCGATTGACTCGCGTGATATTGGCAAGTCCGAAAGGCCCGCGGAGAACGATAATTTAACGTAAATTAGTTGGTATCCTCGTCATTGAACGAGTGAACGCTGATCGTTGTCAATTTACGTGATAGGGTGGCGATCCGATCGAGCAATAATCTTTGACCCTTGACGATTGCGAAGGATCGAGCAAAATGTGCAAATTTATTGGTGACGAGTTCTTTTTTTTTGGTCCTCTTTGTGTATATTCTTTCTGGTCGTTCGACGTAATGGATCGGGGAGAGGGATCGCGTCCGTCGGTCGATCGAGACCTTCTGCCCTCGCATCATCGGCTTGATGAAGAGTTTGCCATACGTACACGTCAATATGTGTGTATTTATATATATATATCTTTGTAGGATAGCCGGCGAATGTATATGTATATTTATATGTAGAGATGAGTTGGCAGCCGGGTGGAGATCGGCAGGTGACGTTGCATTCATGCATGAGAGTGGCGCGAGTCCAACTCGTGGTCATTTGCCGTTTTCTCGTCTGTTTCTTTGGTTCCTGGCCCTCCAAAAAACAAACGTTTGCCAACGTTTCCGAGAGAGAGACAGACGTAGAGAGAGAGAGAGAAGAGAGTGAGAGAGTTTGAGCAGTCTCGTAGTACCAACAGAGACCAACCGATCACCGGTTCTTCTCGTCCAAGTACCTAACCGATCCTTTTCAGCCTCCTGTCTTGGTCCTCGCAGAACTCGAACGAGCTGATACCGATGTCGAACCCATCAAGACGAAGTAAATTTCGTGATCCTCGTGATGTTCTCTCTCTCTCTCTCTCTCTCTCTCTCTCTCTCTCTCTCGTCCTCTCTCACTTCTGTTGCCTCAGGGGCCACACATCGAGTTGCCGGAACAACTCGCCCCGATCGTCGATTGAGCCATTAAGTTTCGAATCTCAAAGATTCGCGGAAGCGCGACCAGACTCGCGAGATCGGGAACTTTCTTTGCGCCGAGATGTCCTCCGTCTCTCTTTCTTATTCTTCTTTATCGTATACTACTATATGTTCCATCATAAAATTAATTTTGTATACCGCGCACGCATCATACCAGCCGATGATTGCGCGAGAAATAACCGATCCATATCCGAATAAGGAATAACCCTGGCTCTTCGAATCTCCGATCGAAAGTCCTTCCACCTTCGTGGCCTCGTTTTTTCTCGTTTGGATTTAGTAAAAATTGCACGCTTTTCGCTCACTTGAAGAATGCATGGGCTTGCTTATGACAAATTCCTTTGATTCGATGAAGATTACATTTTTTTGGTATACAGGCATGTGTATGAAGAAGGACGTTTTGAGCCTGGCATTCTGAGCAATGTTGACTATCAGCACGTCTAGCTGTTTTGAGGAAGGTCCTTAATTTTTTTTCGAAAGAGCTGGGAGGCTGCTGTGCGCACAGTCGTTGGAGTCGAATGCCTTGAACATCACTTCACCCAACACTCACACGTAGCCCTTCGGTAACTCTCGGAACCCTAGCACAACCTCGTCATAGCATCAATTATTTATTTGGTATCCTTTATAAAGTCCATCGAATATCATAATGTTTAATATACACTAATGTATCATCTTTTTTCCACCCCCAGCATGACCTAGTTCAACCTTAGCATCGCAATAAGATCGCCAGGACATTATGTTATCGTTGACGTTTTGAGTCTGGTGTTCTATGCAATGTTAGCTATCAGCACGTCTAGCTGTTTTGAGGAAGGGCCTCAATTTTTTTCCACAGGATCTGTGAGGTTGCTGTGACAACAGAGTAGCATGCCTGCAACATCACTTCACCCAATCACTTCACCCAACACATGGTCCTTCAAAACTCTCGAAACCCTAGCACAACCTCGTCATAGCATCAACTATTTATTTGGTATCCTTTATAAAGTTCATCGAATATCATAATTTTTAATACTCACTAATGTATAAACTTTTTTCTACCAGCAGCATGTCCTAGTTCATTCTTAGCAGCGCAATAGGATCGCCAGGACCTAATGTCATTGTTGACGTTTTGGGTCTGGTGTTCTATGCAATGTTAGCTATCAGCACGTCTAGCTGTTTTGAGGAAGGGCCTCAATTTTTTTCTACAGGATCTGTGAGGCTGCTGTGACGACAGAGTGGCATGCCAGCAACATCACTTCACCTAACATATAGTCCTTCGCAAACTCTCGAAACCCTAGCACAACCTCGTCATAGCATCAACTATTTATTTGGTATCCTTTATGAAGTCCATTGAATACCGTAATTTTTAATATTCACTAATCTATCATCTTTTTTCTACTACCAGCATGTCCTAGTTCATTCTTAGCAGCGCAATAAGCTCGCCAGGACATTGTATCATTGTTGCAGTGCTATGAATTCCAAAGGAAACGTTTTCGCCTCGGCGGGATCGCAACCTTCGTACGGGAGAGTGCTGCTCTCGGGGTCTTTGAGATATAATTTATCGGCCAATCCGAATGACGCATTGTCGGCATAAGGTGACACGTCAGCGTTGGTGGCCGATCATCAATTTCAATACCAGCAGTACTAACGGAGTAGCTCAGCCAGTCAGTAAGCCTCCTTTTAGTTCACCTTCCTCGCAGAAACGTAGATGCTCTTGCCAGCGAGAAAGCGAGCTGCAATGTTTCCCGCACGATTCATAAGTATCTCGTTTATCCTCGGAATATTGGCATTGGGGCCTCGGCCTCACTTTGTGTGACTTTGGAAAGGAGCTGATGCATCAATGGCGATGCTCTGCCGATGTAAATAGTTGGGAATGAATGGCCGGCAGTTTCTCGTCTGATCGTTAGCGTCTGACAATGTCTTTGAGGATAATTATCATCGAAGCATCGATTGGTTCGAGTGAACATCAATAGGGAACTTGTAGTAGTAACATGATGCAGACTGTACCTCGATAAGCGAAACTATCAGAAATAATTCACACCGCAATTGGACAACATCTTGATTGCAATGAGAACAACCAAGAACCGCAGGGCTAACGAACAAAGTGAGAAGTGATCGATCAAAAGTGATTGATCAAGTCATGACTATTGGGAACGTAAGGAATGGTCTCTGAGAAACTTCACAAAGAGTTCTCTTGTCCGATTCGTCAAAGGTCACGGATCACGCTATACGTATGGAAATCCCTCGTCCTTGTTGATTAATAATTAATCCAGGGAGGAGCGTAATCGATTCGTGAAGACGACGAGCAAGAGCAGGCGCATTTTCGAAAACAACTACCAAGTTGCCGTGTCGCAGCAGGGTCAGCAGGCAGCCAACTACGTCCGTCCAATACGTTCCTGTCAGATTAGGATCGTTGGCTTGACAGACTCGCGCTTCTGTCTGTCACTGGCTCGCTGGGAAGCCTCCCTCGGTACGCACACACCTGGACACACTCGCACACACGCTTGTGATTCTATACAACGAGGCATGCCTATATTCAAATGTGGCTTTGTGCGGTGAACACGCTCACTCTTGGGAGAACCGTGACAACGATATTCACCCTTCATCTTTAATTTCTCTTTCCCTCCTTCTCCATCTCGTCCAGTCTTGCACGTCCTGGAATCTCCACAAATGCTTTCCACAAATGATCAACGAGTAATGAGATGTGCGCCCTAGACGGAAAAATGGAGCAGGATGATGTACGGAGTGGAGATTAGGAGCCCAGAGCATCAATCTGACATCTCTGGAATTCAAGAACCCTATGCAGAGTCGCCTGAGACTGGTCGAGCTTTGCTTGATTTTGGCAGTCATCTGCCACGTATTTCGAACTCGGACTTTTTTGGAAAACGACCGGATTTTTCGTATCATTGTCATTTGCACCAGGAGAAAGTAAAAATAAAACGGCACTTTTTAACGTATAAACAGTTGATCAGCGCTGAGTCATCATCTAAGAAATGCAAAAAGTACTCAAACACATTGAGATTTTAAGTCAACGGTGACTTGATCAAGCTTTACTGGATTTAAACTCCAACGGGTCGTGTACTCGAGAACGCAGTGATTCCTATTTTGGACAAATGAAAGTCGTTTTTCCACTTCGCCCTGCAATTACCATGTTGGTTTGAAAATTATGCCGATTTTACTTCTCCTGGCAACGTGCCACTTCACGCTATCTCAACCGGTAAAGTCACAATTATTTATTGCCTCGTTCAAGACTTTTTTGCATCGGATTTAAATTTTCTACGCAAGTTACAAGACAAGTATATCGTCTTTTATATGGAGCTATAATTTTACCTTCTTTACATGTTACCAAAACTATCTGCACAGATCTTCTGAAATAGCCAGTAAATTTCAGCGATCGAAAAAGGTATCTACCAAAATGACTAGAAATCCCAAACATTTGTGTCCATGAAACTGCTAGATTAGCTATGAAATTCCTCCCAATCCTGAATTTTCTATTCATCCATACGAAAATTTCCTTTTATTATTGCATTCTGAAGAGGGAGGAAAAAATTGTTGATTTTTATGATTTTTTTTTGTAATGAAAAGATTTCTCCACTATTTTTTGGACTTAGGGTATGTTTTATTACTAGTTTTGGTTGTTACATGGTATTTTCTGGTTTTATTAATCTTTAGAAAGGGCGCAGGTATAGCACGGTCTTCTGAACGGGTTGCGGCGGATGTTGTTCGACGGCGTGATACGTAGCGTCGGCAGGATTAGTCTGAGGAAAACCAGCAAAGATTTTTTTTTTCGTTAATACTCGCATGCAGAATATGAACCAAGAAAAAGTGAGAAATGTGAAAAATTGATGAAATGGTACGCTTTGAAACAAAAATAATTAAATTTTCCGAAAAGATGGCTACATTTTGCAATAAAAAAATACGTTTTTTTTTAATTTCCAAAAACATTTAGGTTCATGTTTTAGGCAATGAAGTAAGAAAAATGTATACCAGATTTTATCAGAATTGGTCGATTAGTTTTTTAGCTACACGTCACGCCAGTTTTTAAAATATAGTTTAGAAGACCGTGTCATACATCTATCATTTTTAGAGCTTAATAAATGAAAAAAATGCTGAATTTCATGATTTTTTTAAAAAGCAAAGATTTAGTTACCATTTTTTAAACTTAGGGTATGTTTTATTACTACTTTTGGCTGATACGTGGTATTTTCTCTTTTCATTAACCTTTAGAAAGGGCGAAAATATGGTACGATCTTCTAAACGGGTTGTGACGGATGTTGATCGACGGCGTGACACGTAGCGTCGGCGGGACTAATCTGAGAAAAAACCAGCGAAAATTTTTCTTTTACTAACACTCGCATGCAGAATATGAACCAAGAAAAAGTGAGAAATTTTTAAAATCGATGAAATGGTACGCTCTGACACAAGAAGAATTGAATTTTCCGAAAAGATGTCTACATTTTGCAATAAAAAATACCTATGCTTTTAATTTCCAAAAAAAATTAGGTTCATATATCAGACAATAAGATTAGAAATATGTATACCAAATTTCACCAGAATCGGTCGATTAGTTTTTTAGCTACGCGTCACGCCAGTTTTAAACATGCGGTTTAGAAGACTGTCGCATGCCTCCGCCATTTTTAAATATTGATAAAATGAAAAAATACCAAGCAACAGCCAAATGTAGTAACAAAACGTACCCCGAGTCTCAAAAATGTTAAAGAAATCTTTCCTTCAAAAAAAAATTATGAAAATCAGCAAGTTTTTTCCTCGCCTAAATCTCCCCCCTCAAAGAACGCCACATCGATGCTTCTTTCTTTTTCTACTCCCCGATCTATTTGCCGCCATAGTACCGATGCCCCGTTTACGACTGAGAAAAATGAGGCGCCAGTAGCCGTCGGTCATCGATATCTGATCGTCGCCCAAAGTCCATTCGTCCCGTGTACAACGTTCGCAACACGATTTCACTCCGATGTATGCTGATTGCCAGTGATACACCGAGAGGCTTTTCGAGCGTGGAGAAGCGACGATGAACGGAAGTCGCTTTACCCGCCGATACATCACGTCATCTCTTTGTCCAGGTCCACAAGGTCATCGATATTTCGAGTGGATGCGCATCTTTGACAGACAAAGATGACGGTCACTTACGAACTCACCCACACGCGCATGCACCGTTGGGTGGATCATCTTACCTGTCCCTTTTCCTCGTGTACTCCAAATGTTGGCTATAACTTACCTCTCCGGAAGGTCCGAGAAAGAGCTCGGTCAACGTGAAATCCTCATGATACTTTATCATTCGGACTGTCCGAAAAAGAAGAAATTGTTTTTTGCTCCTGCGTCATCTGTGAAAAATCCTCGCATTGTCATCGGACCTTTCAACAGCGACAAAAATAACAGCGAGCATCGAAAATATCTCCCATCTGGGGGGTCTCGGTAATTGGAATAATTCGAGCCGAAAAATCGATCCAGACGCCCTATCTCCTTTGCATAAAACATTTGAAGATTTTCGTGCTTGGGTGCAACTATTCATTTTCAAACGATTCTCCAGTCGCTGTATATGGATGTGCAACCCTATCTGCCGTGACCCATCGAATTAAGGGCTGGTGAAATATACAGAAGTGCCTTTTAGAATCGCGCGGAGCATCGAGCCGGTCAATAAATTCGTCGAGTGTACCGGAACTCTCGACGGAGGCTTTTGCCCCGCCGAATATAGTAGGCGGTTTCACGCTCGCACGGTACACTCGGGTGACGAGGATTCCTCGCTTACACGATGGAGATTAGATTACGTATGGGCAATAGAGCAGATTTCACGACGAGCCACGATAAATTATTCAACAGCCAACATTTGTAAAATGCCTTCGATTTGTCAATTTGTACTGAAGTAGTTAAAAAAAAAAAAACGTTGTACTTGGATTAATAAAAATACATAATTTTGGATATAGTAAAATGGGTTTTCTGATGAGTTCTTGAATAAATGGGACCTGCTATGGAAATTCGTCAATTTTGAAAATATATTCTTCGGTAAATTGTAGTCGGAGGATGAGACATTTATTTTTTTTTCCTCCGAGTATGGGGGCAGACGAGAATTATTTTCAATTAAAATTTCCCCCCAGTTCTCATGTGTCCACTTGATATTTCATGTGCCCATTTTGGATTTAATAATCGTTCTTCAAAATAAACTAGCCATTTTTAGTATTATTTATTAATTACGACAGGTAGAAATAAATGAAAGGCATTTTGGTAATTTTATTTGATTTTCAAAATGACTTTTAATGATTTTATCAAATCATCAAATGAATCAAGGTTTTATCATTTGATAAATGAATGCAAAATATAAAAATTGAAGTAATCAATTAAAGGGATTTTGATAATTTTATCAAATAATCGAATAAATAAAAGTTTGATAGGTTGATAAATAAATAAAGAAGATAAAAAGTTTAAAAACAAATCACTTTGATAACCTTTTTAAGTGCACACCATTACTTTTAATAATTTTTAATCAGTTTTAAACATAAAAAAAATGTAATCACTTGTAATCATTAACATAATTTAATCATTAAAATCATTAAATTTTTTAAATAATTTTTAATCAATCACTTTTAATCATTACATTTAATCGAATAAAATAATCAATTCTTCTATTTATTTCTGTCCGTCGTAATTGATAAATAAAATAAAAAGTTGCCAAACTTGCAAGTTCGCCCTCATCGGAGGAAGTAACGAATTCCTTCATCCCGCTGTTTTTAAGGTCATCCGAATAGAGCCTGTTTTTCCTTGAAAAATATTTTCACAAGTCCGGAGCACGCCTCACCCGATCCATAAAAAATCCTACACAAGTTCATCATTTGCTGGTTTCACGACTTTGAAGTTCGCATCTTTGGAATGCAACGAAAATGCATTATTTTCACTTCTTCAATTTTTTTTCTACCGATTTAAGCTATGAAAAAAGGTAAAAAAAGAAACAAATTACAGACAAGGTAAATTACGTGTGCATTATATGCAACGAACCATATATAGATCCTCCCACCGAAGACTGGATTCAATGCAATGGCTGTCGAATGTGGGCTCATGATGCATGCACTGTTTACCTTCGGGTTGGAGCATTCTACTCTGATAATTGCCAAAAAAAATAAAGTTTACTGACTCCTAAGGGGTCTTCTCACTTTAGACGCTAAAAAATGCTGTTTTCATGATTTTTTAAAAAGGTTTATATTATAGATATTCATGTAAAAGTTGGTACACTTAATAAATACACTTTTGAAATACATGTAAACATTTATTTTATTGATTTAAGTCACTATTTATAGACGAAAAAGGTAGTTAAAAAAGTGTCCTAAAAAATTGTAGGTCGTGCGGTTGATAAAAACTCGGAGATGGATAATTCGAAACAAAAAAATCAAACGGTTTTAGATTCAGTATGTTAATAGCTATAGCGCGTAGCATGTGATTTTTGATATATGCAAAAATAGCAAAATGGCGGACATTTTTCTAAAAAACAAAAAAAAAAATTTCACCGTTTTTTGCAAAAAAAGTAAATATCAAAATTTAAAAAAATCCTTGATATGCGCTATATCTACGGTTGTAAAAATATGTGGTTAAAATTTCTCAAGGATCGATTCAGTAGTTTCCAAGATTTTATAAACAAGCCGTCGAAAAACGTTGCTTCGAGAAAAACGCGTTTAAAGTTTGTTCGGGTTACATAAATACATAAGAATATTTTTTAAATGTTTTTCGAAAGTGTATTTATTGAGTATAACAACTTTTAAATCAATATCTATAATATAAACCTACACAAAAATCATGAAAATAGCCGTTTCTAGCGTCTAAAGTGACACCTTAAGAAGACACGTTAAGTTTTTGTTCTTTCATGGTAATAATAATGATTTGTCCGCAATAAAATACGTGGGTACTTCATAGATTTTTCCGCCTATGATTTCCTATTTTCTTCTTATGTATGCGTAATCTCAGGAAAAAATACAGGGTGCTCGCTTTACCCTCTACGTGTCCGCTTTAGGCTACCCCCCTGGGTAAAGCGGGCATTTCACAAAACTTTCAAATTGGTTTCATTATTTGTATTTTGAAGATTTACTGTAAATGTCTGAATATAAAACTAAGATCAATTGAGGAATATAGCAACAAAAAAATTTGAAAATGACATGTTATAAGTGTTTTTTTTTTCTTTCTCTTAGAGTGCCCACTTTGGGCCCCCTCCCCTACGTAGACGAAGCGAGTGAAGGGTTTGATGAGGCGCACGGTCACCCTCAACGTGCCAACCACCGCAACTCTCTCTCTCTCTCTCTCTCTCTCTCTCTCTCTCTCTCTCTCTTTTATTTTTCTTTTTGATTGGTTTTTTCTTTTTCTTTTCTTTTCTTCCATTTTTCTTTTCGCGGCTACTTAAAGGACGTGCAAGTAGCGAACTTATCTTTATATTTATTGCATTGTTTTTATATTTTGTTTTGTTTTTATATTTTATTTCATTATTATTGTTTATTGTCATTACTATTGTTATTATCGATGCGCGTATTACAAAATTATTACTATTATTATTAATTTTATTCTATTATTTCTATTATTTCTATTATTTTATTGTAATTCTTCGATTGAAACTTTAGGTTAAGTTCTCAAAATTCTTTCTTTCTTTTCTTTTATTATATTTCCTTTTAATTTCTTTTCTTGTATAAAGCTTGATTCGATTATTATTTTTTATTTTAGTCAAGTTTATTTTTGAGTTATGATTATTATTATAATTTTGTATCTGGCGTATGCGATTATTATGATTTTATTCGTTTGTTACTTTTGTTATTATTTGTATTATTTTGTACATTGCCCGAAAGTATTACTAGGGCATAATAAATTCTATCATCATCTCTCTCCCTCTCTCTCCCTCTCTCTCTCTCTCTCTCTCTCTCTCTCTCTCTCTCTCTCTCTCTCTCTCTCTCTCTCTCTCTCTCTCCAGGGAGTATTCCACCCAGCAATACGCTTTAACATGCCCACATACACGTAGATAGCTGTCTATAACGATACGAGGTACAGGGTAAACAAGTATCGGGCTTTCGGCCACTTATGGTGGTTGCGTAGGCGTGGCCGCACCCCTGCAGCCGTCCGATATCAGCGCAATGGCCACCTTTCGACTGTAAATCAATTGATATCTCGCACCGCCACTGTACGGGTGCGAGAACCGACGGTTTTCGCCGCCATCGAGCGCGACCACTCCACACACATGCACGCATTCACCGGCAGACGGAGAACGCACGTTTGGACACAGGGGTTGAACGGAGACTCACGAGAGACGCGGAGAAATTCAAAGGGGGTGCGAGATCGCGGGTTGCGTTAGATATTGCCGCAGGAGAGAGCGCGGAAAACGGACATGCGCCAAATTCCGATTGCTGCGTACAGCCACCATACGCGACCAGCCCGGATCGACCCGCCCCGAAGCTTTTATCTCCAAGAACAACCCTCGATGTCGAGACGCAAAAAAAAAGCATGGCAATCACTTCGCGCGTGAACAGACTTTCAAACTCGGGCGAAATACCGTGTTGGACAAATGGAAAGAGAAGTATTCTGTCAAAATGTATTTTTAAATTTATTTATTTTTAAGTATTTATGTTTTGTTTTTGTCACCTCGAGATTTTTCTTGTTGCTGTACATTTTTGTCTACGCGGGGAGAAATTTTGTTGAGGCGATTGCCAGTGGCACTTTTGGGGGTGTTTATTTGAAGCGAGTGTATTCTCGTTTATTTTTATCAGATAATTCATGAGGGTCGAAGGGATGGTTGTGGTTGAAATATATTCTTTTCGTTAAGTTAAATGAAAAAAAAACTGTAAAATTGTCCATTGATTTAAATGTGAAAACTTTTCATTGAGTTAAATGTAAAAAAATGTTTAAAGTCACATTGATGTTTGAGTAGTCATCTGCTGACAAGATGTCCAAAAGGACACTTGAGTGTGCGCCTGCGATTTGGTTGAAGCTCATGTATGTGATTGAGCATTGAAAACTATTAGACACGTATTTTTTTTTATCGACGACAAAACGGTTTCAAGAGGGGAAACCACCCCTCCAAAAAAGTCATGTCACCCCTTAATTGAATTTTTTTTCAACACTTCCATAGTGAATTTTTAATCGCTTTACTTTAGATGAATTATGGTTTTTGGTTCATTCATATCGGTGGACTACTTGTGGGCGAACCTGCAAGATCACCCCTCAACACCCCTCTTCCGAAAAGTGGTTTTCTCCCTTAAAACCGTGGTTTTACCGGTGAAACAATATGTACCTAATGGTTGCTTTATCGCATATATGAGTTTCAACAAAATCGAAGGCGGACACTCAAGTGATGTTCCTAGTACGTAATTTATTAGATTTTCATTTATATTTAGGTACTCTCAATGATTATTTTAAAAATAATTTATTTTAATTTTTTCACATAAGTCCGGTTAGGGATTTGAATTTCACGTCTGCGTTACGAGTGCACCAAGTTCAAGCTCTGAGATTTTGCATAGAAACACCATGAGTATGGGTTGACCGAATGAAAAAAGTTATCAGACTTGAATGAAAGACAATCAAACTCAGTCATACAATTTTTCCATTGGATGTAGTATTCTGTTTTTGACGAATTCAAATATTTATTCAATTCAAATACACAATTCCCTTGCAGTGAATAGAAAGTCTATTGAGCTCAGATAAAGTATTCGAATCGAGTGAGTAACTTTTCATAGTCGGTTGTAATCAACAGCATCATTTCGTTGAAATCAATATATTACATTCACCATCAAACAGAAGAGTAGTGGAGATTAAGACAAAATTTTATTTGATTCCAACAAACCATTCCTTTAATTTGGACGATCACTTGCCACATCATTCTTGAATATCGCGTAATCAAAAAAGTCCCGAACATGAAAATACTTCTCGATCATTATTCGCCATAAAAAATCGGAATAAGCATTCCGAGGATATTTCACTGATGTCGTCATTGAAATTAGTGACCCAACAAAAATTGCTATCGATTAACATCCTAAAATACTAAATATTAAAAATACTAAAATACTAAATACTAAAAATACCAAATACTAAATACTAAAAATACCAAATGCTAAAATACTAAAATACTAAAATGCTAAAATACTAAAATACTAAAATCGGAATAAGCATTCCGAGGATATTTCACAGATTTCGTTATTGAAGTTAGTAACCGAACAAAATGGCTATCGATTATTAACATCCCAAAATAATAAATATCAAAAATACTAAAATACCAAATACTAAAATACTAAAATACTAAAATGCTAAAATACTAAAATACTAAGATACTAAAATACTTAAATACTAAAATACTAAAATACTAAGATACTAAAAGACTAAAATACTAAATACTGAAAATATTAAAATACTAAAAATACTGAGATACTAAATAATTAAAATAAAATACAGCTTTTCCAACCGATCGATTTTCGCCCTGATTAAAATTGCACCACGACATGATTGTTTAAAAAAATACTCGGTTAGCCTCCCATGCTCGAGAAAGATAATGGGAATGGATTCGTAAAGCGTGTTCCTTCTTACCGCGCGAAATTACTCCGTGCCACTTTCTCCGAGACTCGTAATTATTTTGACATTCAGAATTCAGCGACCGATGTGTTAACATTTTAAGTACAAGCTTACCTGAGACGTTGCAATTGTCGGCAAATTGTTCAGCTATCCTCGGAGATCATCGATGAGTCATGTCGAACGAAAAAAAAAAAAATGCACAATGGCGGGCAAGAGGATGGGAAACAAGGTAAAATCGTGACGAGGATAAAATAAAGCTCCATTATACATTTCTCGTCACTAGGAATATTCGTTTTTTTTTTAATCCGTTTTAAATAATCTTACAATAATTACCAGCTCTCGTATATTTTCGTTTTTTCTCCAAATTTAGCGTCTCTTTTTTTTTTATATCACTCTCAGGACATTCAGCGTTGCGATTTTTTTTTCGCTCAAATTCCCCTTCCCCTCCCTGTGCTCGAATGTTTGCTCTCGAGATCCTCTTCCTCTGTTTGTACGACGTTTCGTCTATTTTAACGCTTGCCAGTAACTTTTAACTCACTCGTTCTCTCTCTCTCTCTCTCTCTCTCTCTCTCTCTCTCTCTCTCTCTCTTCATCGCCGCGAGTCCGCGGAGACGCGGCGCGATAAATAAATAACTAAGATACTTTAAACAGTCTATAGAGGGCAACTTTACTTCCAAACTACACGCGGGTGGGATTGAGTATTTACACGTCGGTCGTTCGTCTTCTTATTTTTCTCACTCACTCTACTTGGCCTCACACGCACACCAACTTTTCCGATAAAACGTCATTTTGCAATCACACGAAAAATGTACAAGCTCGCTATATTTATAATTGTTTTTATTGCACGTATCGCAATCTGCCCGTCAATCGATTCAGGAGCTAATAAACTATTCTCCCACACCCACGCACTCTCTCTCTCGCTCTTTCTCGCCGCGTCGTATATTACATTTTTACAATAAGTTAAATTCTATCCTCTCAACGCAAGGCGATTTTGTGGCTCTCGAAAAAAAAAAAACAAAAAAAAAAGAACCAATGACTTTTAATTTTTTTTCTCAAATCCTCGCGTGCGCGTTTCGTATTGATAATTATTTTTTAAATGGCACACTGGAACTGCCGCTAGTTCGTCGCGATGATCTCCAATTTCTTTCTTTATCGTAATATTTATAACGACCAATAATAATAATAATAATAATAAATTATATTATTATATAATTTATAGCATATATAATAATATTATATATATAATATTATTATATATATAATTATATATATTATATATATATATATATATATATATATATATAATATATATTATTAATATATATAAATTATATAATATTATAATTATATAATAATTATATATTTACATAATAATAATATATTATATAAATAATATAATAATATATTTATATTATTATTTATAATAATAATACAAATATATATTATTCGTCAACGAGGCTCAAGGGAAGTTTCCCAATGGCGAAGCTCCTCCGTGACGAAGCTCCTTTTTTCCTCGTCGCCCAGCAGCCCCGAGAGAGCGAGAGAAAGAGAAAGAGAATGAATATTGTTCACTTTTTGGTTCGTATACGTCGGATCGAGACCGACGGTTATTTTAATTTCGTCTAAGTTCGTCATTTGGCTTGAAGTTCAGCAGCCTGTTCCTCCTCCTCTTTCGTGAGCGGTACCGTCGAATGATTGTACAGACCTTGGGCCATCAGCTGGAGGGCAAGTGGATTCTTCTGGCCGCTCGCTTTCTTTATCTTCGCCCGTTTGTTCTGGAACCAAATTTTTATCTGCGCCTCGTTCAAGCCAAGATCCCTCGACAATTGTTGTCTTCTTCGTTCCGTGAGATAGCGATTTTCGCCAAATTCGCGCTTCAGTCTTGCCAGTTGTTCGCCACTGAACGCCGTGCGTGGCCTCTTCTCTTCGGGGCTCGTTCCCGTTGCTCGCGAGTCGCTCGGCCTCTTCACCCGTCGCGTTCGCGGACCTGAGGACACACGTGAAGATCCTACGGTTAGCTAGAGTCTGCCAATTTCGTGCTCGAAAACGAGGCTGACAAGGCACGTCAATTTGGTGCCTTTGATCTTCGTTGAAACTCATGTCTGATTAAGGACTTAGGCTTTCTGTCTGATTAAGGAAAGTAGGCTTTTTGGGGATTTTTTTGTCAGAAAAAACTACAAAATTAATCGAGATAACGAAAAAGGGCGTTTATCGTACATATCAGTGACTGTATGTAATAATTTTTTTTAAGCGATTGATTTCAAAATGGCGGCTGTGCAGCGTATATCGCAAAACTGCATTTTTTAAGTTGGCCGGAAACATAACGGCGACAATTTTCAACCGATTCACTTGAAATGTTGAATATATCTTGAAAAATACATTGTCTATGGAAGTACGTAGGATTTTTTTAATGTTGCACAGTTCATTTGCTATTAATAATTATCTGACGATTTTTTAGGCAAATTTTTGGAAAGTGAAAAATTTGCCGAAAAATAGTTAGATAATTGTTAATAACAAATTCCCGAAAAAACCTATTTTTTTGCCTCTAGAGTGGCTTAGCCCCTCAAGGGGTTGCGTGGGTTTGAAAATGTCAGAAAATCGATTTTTTAAACATTTTATTATCTAATAGTAAAATATATCTAAAATATTCTTCGAAAGTTTTACGTCAATCGGGGTAAAAATCTAGGAGAGAGTGCCTTTGGGAACAACCCCCGTTGGGATAGACCGGCTGGGAGCGACGCAGGAATATCGCATTTTTCTCAAAACACTATTTTTGCCGTGGGTGGACACGATTTCTCAAAAACTAACGCACCGATCTCACTGAAATTTTGCAGACTTCTTCAAAATAGCATTGATTAGTGATTGAACGAAGGATTCTATTTCGATTACAACTAATTTTATAAGTACGTAGGGTAAATTGTACCAAACATTGAACTATTTTGCATACAACTCTGCCAAAAATTGAAATTTCAATTTTTTTTTTAAATCCTTCGTTCAATCACGAGCTATACTTATGTACTAACAGAAAAAAAATTGGTCTTTAAATTTCAGATAAAGCTATCACGAATTATCCTGACCACCACGAGGACACTTTTTTTAGGGGTCTCCGGAAACCAGGTCCCACCGGCTGAATCTCACAAATTTTTGGATGATTTTTTAAAAATATTGTTGAAATGCTGCCCTTTTAAATAAAATAATTTATGTATTATATTTTTTTAAGGAAAAATATGCTTTTTTTGCTTCGAAACCCACGTAACTGCTCAAGACGAGTTTAGGAACACGTTTTATTTTAGTGATTTTCTCGATTTTTTTTGCAAGGAATGAATGAATAGAATTAATTCAAACTTTGGGAAGATTTTCAACATATTTTTAAACAAATATTTCAATTTTTTCGAAGCGTTTCATCTGAAAATATGGAACATATAACCTGCCGTCCATCGAAGGTCGCCATCAGACTTTGCTGTTTGTGTACACTCTGGAGGCCACAGTTTTCATCGGACATTAATACGGTTTGAAGATTACTTCGACAATATATTTTTCTTCTATACGAACCTAACTTCGACCAGAAAATTGAAATTTGCCTTTTATTAGTGGTGTTTAAACAAAAGGGTATTTTTTCCATTATTTTATGACGTTTTTTGCTATAAAACATATACTTTAAGCAATGATATTACCCCAAATTGAGGTTCATATAGAGCGTAATTATATGAAGAAACCAAATATCACTTTGCAATATTATAGGCTGAAAACTTTTTGAGCTAGAGTTTACACAATCTGAAAAAAGTCGTTTCGAGAAAAACGCGTTTGGAAAAAGTTATCTAAAACAAAAAATTCAAGGCGGTAATGAATTATTTATACTGCTTTGGGAACATATTCTTGAATAGTTTTATTAACAATTTATGGAATTAAAAAAAATCGATTTTCTTATTCATCTAAACTGGTTTCTCCCCTTAAGCATTGAAAACAATTGGACACGTTTTTTTTCAGCGGAAAAACGGTTTCAAGGGAGCAATCACCCCTCAAAGAAAGGCGTGTCGAGGGGTGATTTTGCAGTTTCACCCACAGTCCACCGATCTGACAAAGAATGAAAGAAAAACCACTTGACATACATATGTCATCTTACACTGAAGTATGTCGTCTTACACAAGTCGACCGACATGTAGTTTTTTATTTATCTATTTTTTATACAACTAACTACTGTCCTGAAACTGATTCTATTGGATTTTAAAATTAATTTCCGCCGTTTTTCAACAACAACAAAAAATATATATTCATAATCTACGGTACTTAACAGCTATTTGGGAAAACTTAACATAGCAGACGATTCTTCAAGAGTCTGACATCGATCTTCACCGAGTAAGCCCTCCAATTCTTCATCTTCAAATGTTTTCGGCTGTCCCGTTCTTTATCTTCAAGGTCAAAATCGTCTAAACCAATCTCTGCACGTTGTCTCGGATAGAGCATGCCATAAGCTTCTCCAAAGCAAGAGATGACTTTGAACATCACTTTTTTCTTAAATTAAAGCAAAAAAGCAAAGCCCTGACCTTCTCGATACTATAAAAAAAAACTAGTGGGTACGAGTGAATTCCTTCTCGAACACTGAATATTGTAGGTTATGTCGAATACTTCGACACAGTATACTCGTAGTGTTACTTTTATGAAAATAATCCTAGTTACGCCATCTGATACAAAACAGCGGGAATTACGTTAAAAACCCAATATTTCCCTATAACAATAAACCTTTATGGATAAACGCTGAACTTTGAATTCATATCGCGTCATTTGTTTAAGGGAGACTTTGTCCTTTGTGCCCAGCGGGAGATGTTAGCGGCTCAACATGAGCAGCTAGAAGAAGAGGAGGGATGCCTCTACGGATCCGGCATTGCCGATTAGCGGTAATTATAAACACATTTGTGTAAACACATTACAAAACTTTAAACGCGTTTTTCTCGAAAACACGTTTTTAAAAATGGCTGACATTCTCCTGACCGCTGTAATTAACATATCGACCTGAAATTTGAAGAGCATACTCAAAAAATATATCTTCACGGAATGACGGATCGTTTTTTCGATAGATACATTTTTGCATTTATTATTTATCTTTTTATGCGAAAATAAACGCGAAAATTCGATTTTTTTTAATCGCCGCCATTTTCCAAAAATTTGTACTAAACGAAAAACCCATCCGTCATTCCATGACCAAAGGGTCACAGATTGATAATATGCTTTGAATTTGTGTTTCGGATCAACAAAGAGGGGGCAGTGATGTCAGCCGTTTACCTCCCGCGATTTGAGGACCTGTTTTCGCGGAGCTGCAACGGCCGCCATTTTGGTTTTTTTTTCAAAAAAAAATTTTTTAACGTTCCGTATATCATGAATAAAAGTAAGAAAAAAACCGCACTCAAAAAGCTTTACTCGTTTCCTTTAAAAAAAAATAAAATGTAAACACCTGAAATATGGCACTCCAAGGACAAAGTCTCCCTTGAATATATAAATAAATATTTAAATTCCCCTATAGAAGTATTGAAACAGAAATTAAATTAAGGGATGATCCGGCTTCTTCCCTTAAACACGTTTTTGCAGCGATAAGAAAAATACGTGTCTGATAGTTTTCAATGCTCTATCAGATACGTGAGTTTCGCCAAAATCGAAGGCGGACACTCAACCGACGTTCCTGGTGAGTGCGAAGCGTCGGGAGGGAGGGGACTTGGGAGCGGAGACGGCAAGTCAGGAAGTGGAGGAAGAAGAACGCGATGAAGGAAGAGGGAGGGTATGGACGAAGTGAATAGCGAACGCGGGTCTCCGGGAGGTTCATTGGAACAGCCGTATACCCGAAGCGAGAAGCGAAGAAACGAGGGAAGAAAGATAAATGGGGAAAATCCTTATTCGGCCCTTCGTGCTCTCCGATCTGTACAGATATACAGGGTGGACCATTTAACACGACCACCACAAATATCTCCGTTGCTTTTAGAGTGACGAAAAAATGTCACGAGGCAATTTGATTGATTTCACAGGGCTGATACAGTGGTGACAAATTTATTTTTGTCAAGGTCATAGTTTTTGCGGTCTCAAGGTCATCAATGGTTTTTCAAATGGGAACATGTTTTTTTTTATTAGGACCTTGTAGCTGATATTCAGACGAATCCAACGACCTATGGTATCATGACCTTGACATGATTTTTCACCATAATACACGTGGAAAAATATTTCACCAAAATATTTTGGTGAAAAATCATTTCAAAGTTATGATATCATAGGTCGTTGGATTCGTCTGAATATCAGCTACAACGTCTTAATTTAAAAAAAAACATGTTCGCGTTTGAAAAACCATTAATGACCTTGAGAACGCAAAAACTATGACTTTGACAAAAATGAATGTTGACCACTGTATCAGCCCCTTGAAATCAATCAAATTACTCCTCGACATTTTTTTCGCCACTTTAAAGGCAATGGAGATATTTGGGGTGATCACATTAAGGGGTAAGGCCACGGTAGAATTTTCAAAAAAATTGATTTTTTTTTCTCTCAAACGGTGCTTTATCATCATAAGAATAAGTTACTATACAATTTATAGCAAAAAACAAATGTTCACCGACTTTGAGCGTTCAACGTGAGCCCACCTCTGGGCACAGCCATAGAGTACCTAAAAAACTTTAAATGCGTTTTTTTCTCGAAATAGCTTTTTTCCAATTGGCGTGACAAATAACTTCAACAATTTTCACTCGACTTACTTCAAATGCAAAATTTATATTCCTAATTGCATTTCGCAGAGAAGTACGTACGGAATTTCTGATTAATCGAAAACTTTTCATTTTACGAGCAGCATTGTGGGAAAATTCATTCAAATACCTACAACTCAATTCAAATACCTACAACTTTTGAATAAAACAATATTTTTTTTTCAATTCCATGCGTACTTCTCTAGGTATTCTAATGTAGATTGGCGAGAATTTTTGTTTTTTGTTCTAGGTAAAAAACTGTAGATGCTAAATGTCACGCCGCGGAGAGCCTCAAAAAACAAAACAAAAGAAAATATTAGTACCCGGTCATTTTGTACATCGAAATATATATATATATATATATATATATATATATATATATGACTGATTCAAAAAAAAAAATTCCTTCTGGATTCTCGTGCTATTGTTGGGCACTGATAAAACAAAATTTCTCTAAAAAGATGGGCGCGGTCACTCAATTTTTAGAGGTGGCTATCTCGACTTTTTTGTATTTGAATTTTTTTTTAACGAACGTATTGCATTTAAGCATAGTCATGGCTTCGGATTACGAATAAAAATCACATCCAGCAGCTTTTTCGTAACAAAAATAAACTCTAACAATTTGAAAAGGGTGCAATATTCACAATTCAAATCCAGGTAGATCAATAATGGCGTCTATACTACTCTCGTTATTCATGTAGATTTATTTATACGCATTAACATTTCGCACTTTTTACGAAAAATTAAATTATAAGCTTTTATTCATAAATCGTATATTTACATTTTCAAAATGCTACGCTTATATTATCTTCAAACTCATTTACATTTCTTCCCAGCCATTCTCAAGTTCGTTAACATTTTGGGCAGAACGAAAATGTGCAACGTTGAACAGTTTGTCCAAATCTCTCTTAAATTTACGCTCCTTCGATATTTGTGACGGCAAATTCTTTTTAACTCGATTTTTTTTAAAGTTGTTTCCAGACTAGGTGGAGTTTTATTGATTTCAAGATTGCGTTATTCAATCGACGCGTTGGAATTTCAGCACATTTCCATTGTTCGAAAATTTCTTTCATCTTTTCGTGTGCACTTCGACGTATGGTCAGTTTTTCTCTGTTATGTTTGTAAAAGAACAAACTCAAAACTTTTCCGATTTTTATCCGTAATCCGAAGCCATGACTATGTTTAAATGCAATACGTTCGTTAAAAAAAATTCAAATACAAAAAAGTCGAGATAGCCACCTCTAAAAATTGAGTGACCGCGCCCATCTTTTTAGAGAAATTTTGTTTTATCAGTGCCCAACAATAGCACGAGAATCCAGAAGGAAATTTTTTTTTTTAATCAGTCTAATATATATATATATATATATATATATATATATTCTAACAGCTTGATATTCATACTAAATAGATGTGTAATTAATTTTATGAGTGAATCACTTTTTCATACGAAAAATTAATTCTTAAATTCGCACATGATTTTATGTCCGTTACTGTGGCCTAACCCCTTAAATGGTCCACCCTGTATACACATGCACGTGGACTCTCGCTGTTTCGTTCCCTCTCGCGATACGCTTCTGTACGTTCAACCCTCTAACTCACCCGACGTATAAACGTCCGGCTCCAAGAGAGTCCGGCCAACTACCTTGCGGATTCCTCATACATCGTAAACACAAAGATCCCTATACCTATCCCTACACCTACGGGTATGCGAGGGACTTTGAGCTCGCACACTCGCACGCTCTAGCCAAATCGATAAATATATATCCGGATTTTATACGCGACCGAGATTGCGAGTGAAAAAAGAAAAATTATGTCCCTTTGCGAGGCATCGGCAGTTCCTGTCACCGCGTTTTCCGTCTGGCAAAGCATTTCGAGGGTTACGCACCCGCGCGATTTGAAGGGGACTTTTGGACTTGTCCGTTTTGTCTGCGGCTTTTGGTGGCAACTGCGGGCCTAGATAGAGAGCTGGGGAGTATGGATAGAACGTGTTCCACACGTAACCTCCATGTTTGTACCACACGGAAAAACAAGAAACAGCGCAAATCACAGTACAAACCGCATAAAAAAACAGGGTGCCATATTTCATTTTACAGTAAAACAGAGTAATGTAAATCCTGTCCTGCAAAAATGACTAATTTTCCTGTACACACTGAAATTTTTACACTTACACGGACTTATTTACAGTTCGGTATTGTAAATACATCAGTGTTTTCAGTAAAAATATTCAACTGTAATATTTACATGAGATCACTGATTTTTATACTGTACGCAAACTGCACTGGTTACAGTGTACACTGTATTGAGTACAGAGTGATTCATTAAATTGTACAGTCTGGCACGGTAGTTGATACTCTTCTTTCGACAGTTCGTGACGTAATCTGTGCACTCTGCGATTTTTTACATTTACACTGATTTATTTACAGTTTGGTATTGTGAATAAATCAGTGATTTCAGTAAATACGAGGGTGGGGTGAAAAGTTTCCGGCCTGACCAAGAGATGGTGCCACTGGGTCTAGTTTTGGAGCGGCGTCCTACAGTGCCATTCCTACCGAGCTTGTATGTACAGTTTCAGCCCAATCGCTACGTCAGTTTGCGTTTGAGAGCACATTGCGCGAGAAGCTTCCGTTGTTTTCGTAAAAATGGAAAAATTGGAAAAACGTGCTGTCGTCAAATACTTCCATTTGAAAGGCTTCACACCAAAACAAATAAAAGAAGAGATGGATTCAACACTAGGAGACTCCTCCCCGTCATATTCAACTATTAAGCAGTGGGTTTCTGAATTTAAAATGGGTCGTGTGAGCACCTCTGACGAGCCTCGCTCAGGACGGCCCGTTGAAGTCACAACTTCAGAGATGATTGAAAAAATCCATAAAATAGTGTTGGAAGACCGCAGGTTGAAAGTGCATGAGATAGCTGAGACCTGTAGGATGTCAGCTGAACGTGTGCGAAATATTTTGCACAACCATTTGAACATGGAAAAGCTGTGTGCAAGGTGGGTGCCGCTTTTGCTAACGCTCGACCAAAAACTGCTTCGAAAAACCATTTCTACCGACAATTTGGCGCTGTATAGGTGTAATCCAAACGAATTTTTGCGTCGATTCATAACTGTTGATGAGACATGGGTCCACCACTACACTCCTGAAAATAAAGAACAGTCAAAACAGTGGGTTGGAAAGGGGGACCCAACCCCAAAGACGACAAAAACAATTTTATCGGCAAACAAGGTTATGGCTACTGTTTTTTTGGGATGCGAGAGGAATTATATACATTGATTACCTTGAAAAGGGTAAGACTATCACTGGTCAATACTACGCAGAGTTATTGCAACGTTTGAAGCACGAGGTGCAAATTAAACGACTTCATTTGGCGAACAAAACGTTTTGTTTCATCACGATAATACACCAGCGCATTCGTCGATTGTTGCCATGTCCAAAATCCACGAACTGAAGTTTGAATTGATGCCGCATCCTCCCTACTCTCCAGACTTAGCCCCCAGCGACTATTACCTGTTTCCTAACCTCAAAAAATGGCTGGGCGGAAAAAGATTTAAGAGCAACGAAGAAGTTATCGAAGCTGTAAATCAGTATTTTGAGGAGCTTGATGAATCTACGTTTAAAACTGGTATAACTAAATTAGAACACCGTTATGAGAAATGTATCAGTGTTGATGGAGATTATGTTGAAAAATAAAGCAAAAAAAATTTTTAAACATCGTTTTTCTTGGTCAGGCCGGAAACTTTTCACCCCACCCTCGTACTGTACATAAAGTGCAAGGGTTACAGTGTACACTGTATTGAGTGCAGAGTGATTAATTAAATTTCACAGTGTGGCACGGTAGTTTTACTCTTCTTTCGACAGTTCGTGACGTTATCTGTGCACTCTGAGATTTTTACAGTTACACTGGTTTATTTGCAGTTTGATATTGTGAATAAATCAGTGATTTCAGTAAAAATATTCAACTGTAAAATTCAAATGCGATCACTGATTTTTATACTGTACGCAAATGAGGCACGAGGTGGGGCACGAGGCCAGGACACAAAGGATTGCCAGTTAGTAGCGCGTGGTTGATGGGACGCGGACATCGAAATTTGTGCGACAGAATTCAAGAAATTATAAAGAAAGAGAGAATTTTTTTTTTTAAGGTACTTTCTTGTCTAATTAGGACTTGTCTCGCGCGTGGGGTGAGGCACGTGGCCAGGACACAAAGAATCGCCAGTTAGTAGTGCGTGGTCGATAGGATGCGACGGTTGAAATTTTTGCGACATAATGCAAGAAATTATAAAAAAAAAGAGAATTATTTACAAAAAGCTACGTTCTTGTGTACGTGACTGATTTTTAAATATTTTCTGCACATTTTCTGCACAAACTCTGTGGATATAACTGGCGCATTCATTATACATAATACAGATTAACCACCTGTCAAATTACAAGTTTTGTTAAATTTATATTACAGTGTTGAACTGTCAAAAATTACTTTTGACTAGACTGTATTTTGAACTGTGTGTTCCAGTAAAAGATGCAGTAGAGCGGTTCGAGTCCAAAGAGGACAGTATAGGAACTGTCATAATTTACTTTGATCACACTGTATTTTGAGCACTGTGTTTCAGTAAATATCGCTGTGCAATGGCTCGAGTCCAATGCGAACTGTGTAGCCCCTGTATCTTGTACTATTTCTTTTTTTTCGTGCATATATTGAAATAAAACAATTCGTACCTTTCAAATAAATAATACGTTTTATTAATAAATAAAAGTGTCTGGTCATTTTGAGACCCCCTTATATGGTGTCGCGAAAGAATGATGGAAAGGAAGAGATGAAAAAGGGAAAAGGGAAAAAGAAACGAGCAGATAGACAGGGAGGGAGAGAGATTGAATGTTAGAGTTTACTATGTCGCGGTAAAACTTTTAAGCAAGTAAAGATACAATATAAATCATATTCATCGTAAACAACCGAAGTAACGAGCAATGCCAAATGATAATGATGATAATGATAATGAGAATGGAATTTAACAGATATGAACAACGATGTAGCAAATGCAAGTGTACAAAGTACTAATGTTGATGAGCATACAGATAATAAGCAGTATTGTTGTCTAGAAATGTGGAAAAATCGTGAATTTTTTAAAATTTTATTATTCCATGGAGCTTTCTTGATACGTCTGTGAGAACCGTTTAACGATACTCATAAAATTAGCCGAGTTATACAAATGATAAGGAGTACGCTCGGGGAGTGCCGTCGAGACGCAGGGAACTTTAAATGCGTTTTTCTCGAAACTATGCTTTTCAAATCGGCAACCACGATATCTCGATAACCAATTGGCCGATTGAGCTCAGATTCGGTATGTACCTTCAGTAGACTATTTTTCAACGTTGATAGCAGATTTGAGCAGAAATATTTTTTATCTGTTTTTTTTTCGTTTGTTTTCATATAGTTATATAAAAACAAACAAACAAAAATATTACATTCGCCAGAAAAATATGAAAATTTGATAATCTAAGTTTAACTTGCCGCCATTTTGTGATTATTTGGCTGCATCTGGTAGCAAACATCACCACACTCATACAGATTAAGAATAATTTTAGTTTTTTTTTTTTTCATACAACGTCCACGAAACTGATCGCCAATTGGGAACGTTTCCTGCTCGCCTTTGTAAACAGACGTACACAAGTACATGACAATAATTGTCTTCTTTATTTTTTATCAGGTTAACAGTTATTTCATCATAATCACCTCCAAAATAGCCCTCTAAACAACAATACTGCCTTAACGTTAATATATTTCAAGACTGCTTTTTTATTTTATTTTTGGTGATAAAACGCAAAGACTTTCTTGCCAACCTAATACAATAAAAAATAACAATGCAAAATGAAAAGTATGAAAAAAATTATTCGCTAGGAATATAACTAAGTTCAGAATAAAGTAAAAAAGAAAACATCAAACAAAAACGCAAGCCTAAGCGAATCGAACTGAGTCAAACATAGCCAGAAAAATGAAACGACGCGAAAAACGCAATCAAAATGAAAATCACATGGAAATCAAAATCAAAATCAATTGTAAAACGCAATGAAAATCATAGTTCAAAATCCGAGTCCGAAAACTGAAATCCAAAATCGAAGAGATTTTGATTGTGTAGCATCAAAGAGAGAAAGAGAGAGAGGGAGAGAGAGAGAGGGGGAGAGAGAGAGAGAGAGAGAGGAGGGCAGAGCAGGCGTGCAACATCCGACGTGACTTGGCTCTATCGTAAATCAAAGACATTATTATCGCACCGTGCACGCTGTGTGCTATCCTCTCGCATGCATTATTGTCAGGGCGCGCGTAAACGTCCACGCTAGTTCGCGCTCACACAACCCTTAATGTGCACACACACACACACACACACACATGTACATGTAGATGTGTGTATTACGTATGGATAATACGTATACTCTTTACCTACATATACATATTTATATGTATGCGGAAGTGTAAGAGTAGAGTGTATGTCATGCAAACTAATATACAGAGTACACAGGATGCATAACCCCCACAGATTCTGCGCACGTTACCAGTATGAACTCCACGTTGTTACGGTTCAGATGAACATTGGAATACTATAACGAAATCCGTCAAGAGCTATCAGCAGTTATTTCCATGCGAAAACCAACGGCCGAGAGCGCCCTCTCGAGTTAAGAAGTCTCGAAGAAGGTCCGGAGCAAGAGAAATACGACTGGTAGGATTGATGTGAGATTTGAATTTTTTTTAAATATATAGCGGAAACGAGGCTTATTGTAGCCAATTAAGGAACGAGGTAGTGGCTCGAGGTCGAGGAGAGGAAAATAATTTCAAAAATACTTTGGACTTCGAAAACACCAGCGAAACCAATTGATATTTGTGTCTCGAAGGAAAGTTTTATTGATTATTGCTGATTGATATCTTTTTATTTTTTATTATTGATTATCATCGATTTATTTATTGAGCGATTAAAAAGGGCACTAGAAAAGTGTATTTGTTCGTACTCCAGCAATTGGATGAGATAAAAAGGATCGTGCATTAAGCTTCACCTTTCTGCTTGATTGTTTTCATTTTATGTCCTGAGTTCCAGCGTATCCCCCTGCGAGTTTTTCTCGTATTACCTTTGCCAATTAAATCCTTCGCTATCGGTCCCTATTCACACTTCGCTGATCTAATCCAACTTCCAGTGCATCCACATTGGGCTGTTCGTCCGAATAGCTGTTACCTCCGAGTCAGCTGAAATTTTGGACTGATCTTCTTTTTGATAGTATAGGACAGAGCCTAAATGGATTTTAGGAGCATCGTGGTAGTTCTCGAAATATCGAATCTTGGAAATTGACAAGTTAACGTACGTGTATATATATCGTAGCGCGCTGTATATGTGTATATGATCGGATACAAAACAAATCCAAAACAAACGCCACAAAACCAGAGCAAACCCAAACAAACAGTTTCAAGGCGAGCTTGTTTTAGACTGCTCGGGTTTTCTGGGATCTGGTTGTGTTTGTTTGATTTTATTTAAGTCCGTTTATGCTTGCGATTGTTTGCGTTTCTTTGACATTGTTTGAAATGATTCGGGCTTGGTTGTTTTTATTTCGGTTTTGGAGGGTTTGGTTGTTTTTATGTAGCTCTTGTTTGGGCTCGGTTGTGCGTGTTTATATTATATATGGGCTTTGGTTTGTTTGGCTGTTAGGGCTTGGCACTGTTTGGGCTTGGTTGTGTTTGTTTGGATTTTGTGGGCTATGTTTGGGCTTGGTTGTGTTTGTTTAGATCTGGACGATCTTGTTTGGGAATGTTTGGGCTTGGTTGCTGTTCGTTTGGATCTTGTGAGCTGTGTTTGGGAATGTTTGGGCTTGGTTGTGTTTGTTTGGATTTTGTGGGCTATGTTTGGGCTTGGTTGTGTTTGTTTAGATCTGGACGATCTTGTTTGGAAATGTTCGGGCTTGGTTGTGTTTTTTTGGATCTGGACGGTCTTGTTTGGGAATGGTTGGGCTTGGTTGTCGTTCGTTTGGATCTTTTGGGCTATGTTTGGAAATGTTCGGGCTTGTTTACGTTTGTTTGGATCTGGACGGTCTTGTTTGTGAATGTTTGGGCTTGGTTGTTGTTCGTTTGGATCTTGTGGGCTATGTTTGGGAATGTTTGAGCTTGGTTGTGTTTGTTTAGATCTGGACGATCTTGTTTGGAAATGTTCGGGCTTGGTTGTGTTTGTTTGGATCTGGACGTTCTTGTTTGAGAATGTTTGGACTCGGTTGTGTTTTTTTCGATCTGAACGGTCTTGTTTGTGAATGTTTGGGCTTGGTTGTTGTTCGTTTGGATTCGTTTTGGTTTTAGAGTCTGTTTGGCATTGTTTGGGATGCTTTGAATTAGTTTGGGATTGTTTGGGTTTGTTTGGTATCCGATCACATCGATAAAGTAGGGATAGCAGTAGTGTGCTATCATATACATACATACATACATACATATATATATATATATATATATATATATATATATACAGGCGCGTTAGTTTTAAGTGTTGAAAATTTGTTATTGGGTAAAGTACGACAACGCGCCAAAAATCCTTTTAGGCGAATATTTATATTTGCCCACTGAAGGTCTGCACAGAGTTTCAGCTAAATCGGAGGTAACACATGATCGGAATTTCATCTCCATATTCTTCTGATTCTGATGCACAAACGTTTTACTCAAGTATACGTACACCAAGGCTCAGCAGCATCGGCCTTCCGCGGACTAGTTGATGTGCCGGCTGGTGCACAGTGAAGCGGTCACCGCTCCGACTATGGGCCAACTCCGACCCATTCACCAATGGCGGCTGATTATTTTCATACTATTATCATCCACATTCGGTAGAACGAAATTCATACGGTTGGAATGACTAAAAATAGCTTTTTCGGGACGATAGTTGTTGATGTGAGGGACGCATAAAAATAGACGATTTGAAAAGACTGGCAAATTCGAGGGACTCCGAACTTTTTGAGGGTATACAAGTGTGGCGACAGTCACACGTTCGATTTGTAAATTATCGATATTGATGCCACATCGTATTTATACGAAGTCGCGTGCCTTCGTACCATCCCGTTCAACGGTAAATCATTTTTGTATATAGCATATATATATATATATATATATATATATATGTCCTATAAATAAATAAAACAATCGTAATTCTTGCAATATTGCTGGGCGGTGTCAGTTCTCTCGCTGTCAATAGTTCAAAAATTGGCATGACATCCCTCACTGTCGACGACACCGGGTGATAAATATCTTTCAAGTCGATTTAAAAAAAAAGAAGCAAAAACAGCCATGACTTTTTGCAATTTTGACAGTGGTGATCGGTACTGCGAATTATTTTTAAACACTGCTTCTCTGTTCTTCTAATACATTTTTAAAAGATCCCTCGTTTTTTGTAATTTGTCATAATTTTTTTTCCCATTGTCTCATCAAGTCCAGAATTTAAGATGATTATTTTACAAATTTTCCGCCCTGCTCAGAGCACACAGATTTTTGAAAATTTCGAACATCAAAGATGTCACCGACCAGCAGCAAAACAATTCACGATTCTTCACTACAACGCAAAACGCTTTTGACTCTACAAAAAGTACTTTTTGCATTTCTAGATTCTTAAAAATATCGAATATATGATGAATATTCTTATTTGGAGGTTGGTCGAAAACATAACGTATTTGAAGATCATCCGAAGACGTTCTGGTTTTGCGACTCGAAGACTCAATTCGCAGCGTTGTGGCATGAAATATTAGCGAGCCCATCGATATTTCGAGGTGCCGAAATGCTTGCGAAAAGATACGAAAGAAAATATGGAAAACGATATTGATTGTTACGCGCGCACCTTCGACTTATCAATACCATATTTACTTGTATAAAATATCGTTGAGAGGGAGTTCACGAAGGTAGGCGTAGAATGGAAATATGTGAGTGTGTGTGCGTGTGTATGTACACCGATAATTCACGAGGGGAACGTGGCTGCGGCGAGCATGCTTTATAATTGCAAATAAATCAAATCATAACGATCAACACCCGCGAGAGAGGAGAAATAAGGCAGCGCAAGCTCGATATCACTGTTGCCGATCTTGCCGCGTGCGATTATGGCAACGGACATATATATATATATATATATATAGGTAAGCCTTTCTATATGTATATATGTCGGATCATTCGATACAGTGAAATTTTATGTAAATTCTCGATGTCCCGTGACACAATAAACGAGGTGATATGTTCGACCACGTACGATAGCCCCGTTCCCGTTACAAATAAACACCAAATGATTTTCATCGATGACACACATATCTATAAAATATAATATTATTCAAATGATTACACAGTTCAACAGCCGATTTGGTACCGAAAAATCGTATATTCTTTCTGAATCTTATCTCTACACTGACCCTACTTGTTCTAACGTAGAATATCAATATTGGGTGTGATATTGATCTTCCACGTTATAACAAAGAAATATACCATTTTTAAAATAAGATCTAATTTAATTGAAAAATGGGATTTTTATTAAATATTTTTACATTTAGTAAGCTTCTTTTTCATGATTTTCTTGCGTGAGACTTGTCGAGGCAGTCACGCGTCAAACTCCAAACGTAATCAGCCTTCATGTGTGTGTCCCATCTTCCCTGATACCTATCGTTCACGATTCTTATGTCTTGGTAGAAGCGTTCTCTTTGCTCTTCTCTAAAGGATCCAAGATTTGCTGCGAGCTTATCTTGATTCTTTGTTTGTATCCCGAAATAGTTTAAAAAAAGCACTTTTTACAAAACGTGTAATCGGTTTTCTAATTTTTTTACTTCACGTATTCTCTGCATGTATAAAAAAATGTATTAGGGTAGTTCGAACAAGCTCGTCTTCGCTTTGCGGCCGTCGATATATCACGAAATTAATTTAATATAATGATTTTTAAATTTTATATTTATTTTTTAATTGTTTTAATAGAATTTATATAATTATTTTAAAATTTATTTATTTATTCTTTAATAGAAAAATTAAATTAAATTAAAAAAAAAACAAAAGAAAAATGTCACAAACTGCTAACGACATTCACTATGAAATGAAAATTCATTTGAAAACCCTGTCTAGTAACTTGAAATATAGGTTAGTATAGATTTCACCGGCAGGGAGAATTTTTTTCTGTTGCGTTATCAAGTCCGAACCTTGGCTGCGAGGCTTTCGGTAATTATTTAATTGGTGTAGTAAATTATTAGGTGTATGGTAGTAGTATACTTTATTTTATATTTATATTTTATTTTATTATTAGTATATTACATGTTAGTATATGTTTGTTGTATTTTATTATTATTAGTATATTTTATTAGGCGTAGTAAAAAGAAATCCATTATTTTTGCATGAAATTGAAGGCAAAAATAATGGATTTCTGTTTACTACACCTAATATATTAATATTGTCAGGTGACTGATTGTGCGGTAATTGTTTATTCCATAAATCATGGAATATTGGTGGAAAAAAAAACTTTAGGTTGGTCATTGTGGATCGATGGGAAAAGTCACCACTGTCTCGTGAGATGAAAAAGAGAAAAGGAGAGCAAGAGAGAGAGAGAGAGAGAGAGAGAGAGAGAGGGCGTAGAAGCGGGTAAGTCGTCAAAAGGCAGACAGCTGTGAATTCTACTTAAGCACCCCGCACTCACATGCTCCAGCTTTCCTTCCCCCGAGTACCCTAGAGACTCGCCAGGGTGTAATGAACGGTAGTCTAATTACTTGGCCATGAACCGAAGGGCTGATTCTCGTTCTGCGCAGGCATCACCTTCTCTTTGGCACGGAGCAACACACCGCTAGGGAGCAAAACCAATAAGGCACTGAGATGTCTCTCAAACGTCTCCAAGTACCCCCCTTCCCCATCGCCCTCCCCTCGTGTACATAGGTACTTGGAGCAAAAGGACGTAACTTCTGAACATGTATACCAAGAGTGATGTGATATCCTTTCGCGACCTATCAGTCAATATACAGGGTGTCTCAAAATGACTTGACTTTTTTTATTTATTAATAAAACTCATTATTTATTTGAAAACTACGAATATCTTTATTTTACTATAAGGCACAAACATGGAGGTTATGTGTGGAATACAATATCCGATAAATGGCCGCCTCGTTCCTGTTTGCAAATGTTCCCTCTTTTGACGAAATTTTCAATAACATTTTGGCATAATTGAGGACTAATTTCATTAAGGCCTTAGGTCACAGTAAAGGGTATAAAATCGTGTTCGAATTTAACCATTTTTTTCGTATGAAAAAGTGATTCACTCATAAAATTAATTACACATCTATTGACTTTGAATATCAAGCTGTTAGAAAAAATGTATATATTTTTTTCGATGTACAAAATGGCCGACTACTCGAAACTTCTCGAAACAGGTTTTTTCCAATTGGCGTGACAAATAACTTCAACAATTTGCACTCGATTTACTTCAAATTTAAAAGTTAAGTTCCTAATTGCACTTCGCAGAGAAGTACGTACGGAATTTCTGATTAATCGAAAACTTTTCATTTTATGAGCAGTTTATGAGCAGTCATAACGAAATTTTTCAGTGAAAATTCATTTCTAAGTTCAAATATCTACAACTTTTGAATAAAACAATATTTTTTAAATTCCGTACGTACTTCTCTAGGTATTCTAATGTAGATTAACGAGAATTTTTGTTTTTTGTTCGAGGTAAAAAATTGTGGATGCTAAATGTCACGCCGCGGAGCGCCTAAAAAAAAGATAACAATAGAAATTATTAGTAGTCGGCCATTTTGTACATCGAAAAAAATATATATATATATTTTTCTAACAGCTTGATATTCATACTAAATAGATGGGTAATTAATTTTATGAGTCAATTACTTTTTCATACGAAAACAAATTGTTAAATTCGCACATGATTTTACACCCGTTGCTGTGGCCTAAGCCCTTAATGGAGGGTCCAATTGCTTTCTTGAGCTCCGGAATGGTACGTGGAACATTGGCATACACTTTTCCTTTCAGAAAAGCCCAAATAAAGAAGTCCAATGACTGATAACTCAATGACGAGTTAACACGATCGTGACACTTCGTTTGCAATAACTATGCAGCAGAGATGGGCATACTCGAATACTTCTAGTGCTCAAGTAGGAAAATAATTCCGAATACATGTCAGATGGATACTCATTCTTTTTCGATAATGAATCCACCTCGATTCAGTATTCGTTCTGAGAATAAATAATGAATCCAGTTGGATTCAGTATTCGTTCCGAAAATAAATTATGAATCCTACTGGATTCAGTATTTATTTCAAAATGAATAATGAATCCTACTGGATTCAGTATTTATTTCAAAATCAATAATGAATCCTACTGGATTCAGTATTTATTTCAAAATGAATAATGAATCCAGTTGGATTCAGTATTCATTCCAAAATGAATAATGAATCCAACTGAATTCAGTATTCATTCCAAAATGAATAATGAATCCAACTGAATTCAGTATTCATTTCAACGCAAGTAATGAATCCAATTCGATTCAGTATTCATGCCTATTCGGATATCATCAAATTGAATAATCTGGAAATATTGACAGAAAACATGTTTATTCTATCGAAACATTATCGTCCGATTACATCATATTTACCCAAGGGAAATCGCGCTCTTGGTATCTAGTAACTGAAGAAATGGGGGTAGAAATGGGACATTATATTTGTCCCATTTCCATTGTCCATTTTTCCAGATTATTCAATTTGATGATATTCGAATACGGAATGAATACTGAATCGAGCTGGATTCATTTCTTATGTTGAAATGAATACTAAATTCAGTTGGATTCATTATTCATTTTGAAATTAATGCTGAATCCAGTAGGATTCATTATTCATTTTCGGAACGAATACTGAATTGAGTTGGATTCATTATTCATTTTCGGAATGAATACTGAATCCAGTGGGAATCTTTATTCATTTTCGGAACGAATTTTGAATAAGTTTCTTTATTATTCATGAATAAAAAAAAATTCGTATATGCCCAACCCTACTATGCAGTAACAATGCAGCGAATAATAATTTTTATGCGTTGCTCGATCGTGTAATCCTTCATGACTAAACCTCAATACTTCCTGACGTCAGTTGTCAAAGATAAGTACTCTATGTTCGCCACAAAAAAAGATCGTGCGCGTTTTAAATTGTCGGGTCATTTTGAGACACCCTTTATATAGACACGAAGACTGTGAGAAGAAGGGTTACCCGTCGTATCTCGCATACCTAGCATCCTCCACAACCACCACTAATTCCCATCGTCCCTGAGTTAGACGTTAGCTACGAGCTGACGAGAAATACGCACACGTGGCTGAAAAAGCTTCTCTACCGTGACGAAACGTCCGCCGCATCGCGCCAAACTAATTCCCTTCCGCCTACTGTTTTCGTGGGAATGACTGTGCTAAAATAAACCCACTTGAAATTGACGCCATTCACTTATCGCGTGTTTCGGGCGCAAAATTTCTCCTAATTATAGCGACGAACTAATTTTACGTTTAAATGCTCGATGTTGCGGTAACGTTATACGAAGACCTCGAGGAGTCGGTGGATGAAGGACTTTGCGAGGTTGTTGAGGGATTGTCATTTTTCGTTGAGGCGGAACGATGCTCGAAGGCGGGCGAAAAATTATTTATGCGGTGGGGCTGGTTTGCAAAGAATGTTCGATTTAAGGCAGTACGAGCGCGAAATATTGATTTCTATAGATTTTGTTCAAATTTTAACCAGACACAGTTCATAGCATTATGCATGTTTGGCTAAAAATTTCAGAATAGTCAACTATTTAGATTGGGAGATAAAGGGTTTTAAAATTGTAACTTTGAACACTGCAGGGTCTGCATTGATATTTAGACAGAATAATTTTCCGTAAAAAATATTCGTCCCCTATAATAAGAAGACATATGGCAACACCGCAGAACAGTATTGTTCAATATTTCGAGAAAAAAATTATTATCATGTTCCTAAAGTTAAAAATTTTGTCGTAAAAAAATATTTGCATTATAAATATTAATATTTTATATTGTTTATGTTATCTTCATTAACAAATAAAAGTGTTGGTTCATTCATAACAAATTAAAAACTTTGTTCGATTAAAAATTACTTCCAAATAAAAATTTTTGTTGCAGTATTATTTTAATTATGCCGCGCGAACTCACGTCATTGGTAGGGGACAAATATTTTTTTACGATAAATGGAAAATTATTCTGTCTAAATTTCAATGCAGACCCTGCAGTGTTCAAAGTTGCAATTTTAAAACCCATTATCTCCCAATCTAAATAGTCGACTGTTCTGAAATTTCACTCAAACATGCATAATGATATGAACAATGTCTGGTTAACATTTGAACGAAATCTACACGGAAAAAAAATGATTCGTCAAAATTGATAGTTGGTGTTTATCAATTACTGAGGAAAGATAAACATAATGCAGTTTCACACTGTAAACCAATCATGTTACAGCACTTGTAGGAAAAAATAATGGATCAGACGTGCTTTTTTACTATTCGAACCGATGGAAATGCAGATTTGACCTGTAAAAAAATCATAATGATCACCGCGATAAAGTAAACTGTCGAATTTACAAATTAAATATAAGATATCGCGGTACTCAATGCATAAAATATACACGGAGTACCTTAAAAAAAAAAGTGAGGTTAGACTGGTAATCACTGATTTGGAACCTAAAATTCTTCAACAAGCAAATGTTAAAAATGTGATTAAATTCTATTGAAATTTGGTATTGTCTTCTGAAAAATGTGGTGTGAGTTTAAATTGCAAAACTGCAGTGTACACGTTGCAAATTGTATCGTAGCTCGGTATTATTCAATACGTACAGATTTAATTTTTACAGAGTCAATTGTCATTTTTTAACAAATCGGGCAAAGCATGTTTTGATAACGGGTTGTTGAATACTAATACGGATATTTAAATTTATTAGTGTGATGCATGAAAAAAAAATTCAAACCGCTCAGTAGAAGTTACAGCCGACATTGCGTGGCACACCGCGTGTACATCGAATTTTTACAATATGCACTGTAAACGCGTAACCCAAACAAACTCGGGGGTTAAGGCGTTCAAACCTGCACGCCTAAATCAACAAAGAAAAATTCTATTGCGTGATCGCCCCCAGTCTCGACATCGAGTCAGTGCTCTTTTGGATCTCGCTGCGTAAAGCGCAGTGTCTTCGAGAAAAGACAATTATTTATAATCAATGTGAAAACGGATGCACACAAAGTGAACAACGGCAAACTGTTAGTGAAGAAAAAGTGACGTGAAAGATTTGTTGCTGCTGAAAGGAGGACGAAAAAACTAAGTGAGTATTGTATTTGTACTTTTCTATCTCGCTTTCACGTATAATGATGCTTGATGTACATAAAGCTAGTCACTATCTGCATTATTTGCTATTTTCACAGTGTACAAATTTGTCAAGTAAGTCGTTCATTTTATAACATTTTTAAATGTAAAAATTCGTGGGTCCGCTCCTTTACATTTGACAGTTTCACATAGTAAAAATTCGCAAGTCGGTCCATCTACTGTTCACAGGTCCACATTATAAAAAGTCGTGAGTCGGTTCATCTACTGTTCACAGTTTGACACTGCGAAAATTTATTGATCGCTTAGCATAAACTCAATAGCCCTACAGTTCTTTGTGCGATACGTGGCACGCACTTTTTAGAGCTTTACGTAGCAAATATCGAAGATTTTGTACCGAGAGGCGCTATTGATGTGAGGCACAGTACAGTTTGATGGGATTTCCATCAAAATTTACAGGATTTTTTTTCCGTCTATAGAAATCAAGATTGCGCGCTCGTACTGCCTTACGTGATCATCACAGAGTAGAATTTTCAAAAAATCGATTCTTTTTTTTTGTTGCATTATCCGATAGTGTGGATAAACGTGCTGCTCGCATACTTACATAAACGTAAGTAAGTAGATAATTCATACGAAAATTCTGCACTCCAAACTTTAAACGCGTTTTTCGATTCGGTGTACACTCTCAAAGGAAGAGTTTTCAAGCTAGCCGTCTCAAACTTTGACACAACATTCTTCACGCCATTCTTTATCTTGCTATGGAAACTTTTTTCTTTAATCTTGAGATTTTTTAACGAAAAACTGTCGAAAAAATAGGCAAATTCGATACTTTTTCTTCAAATCGCCGACTTTTTGTCAATTTAAAAAAACGTAAAAAAATGAACGGCCAAAAATGTATTTTCCGTTCTTCATGAATGCATTGGTTTGACATTTAAAAAAATCAGAATCATCAGTGCCATAGAAAAATAAAATCGCGAAAATCAGCTTTTTTCTACCCGCTACACTGTGATGATTCCTTAAGAGGTCTTCTCACTTTAGATGCTAACAAAGGCTATTTTCATGAAATTGTTTGATACCATTTATATTATACATATTGATATATTATAGATATTGACATAAAAGTTGTTACACTTCATAAATATACTTTCGAAATACATTTAAAACAATTTTTTTTGTGTATTTATGTAACCCAAACAAACTTCGAACGCGTTTTTCTCGAAACAACGTTTTCCGACGGCATGTCGATAAAATATTCGAAACTACTGAAACGATCCTGATGAAATTTTAACCACACATTCTTTACAACTATAGCTATAGCGCATATCAAGGATTGTAAATTACAATATTTACTATTTTTTGGCCAAAAACGGTGCAAAAAAACACGTTTTGTTTCTTCATTTTTTCGAAAAATGTCCGCCATTTTGTTATTTTTGCACATATCAAAAATCGTACAATATGCGCTATACCCATTAACATACTGAATCTAAAACCGTTTGATGTTTTTGTTTCATATTACCCATCACCGAAATTTCATCAACAACGCAGACCAACAATTTTTTTATCACATTTTTTAACTACCATTCCCGTCTATAAATAGTGACTTAAACAAACCCAAACAATTTTTTTACGTATTTCGAAAGTACATTTATTAACTGTAACAACTTTTATATCAATACCTATAATATAAACCTATCAAAAAAAAATCACGAAAATAGCCTCTTTTAGCGTCCAAAGTGCCCAGACCCCTTTCCTATTATCCCAGCCTATCGATACCGATTTCCGACAAATTCAACGCTGCCTTTTTTCGAATTACACGAAGCTTTTGTTTGCAGCAATGAAACGAGCGTTTTAGAAATTTGACGTACGCTTGTGTGACGATGTAATAAATGTGACGCACAGGGCGCGTTTATTCGACAAACGTGATCCCGGTCGAGCTTTTATAAGAGTCGAGAGCAGACGAAGAAGAGAGCGCGCGCGCGCCCGGCGCTTGTGAGATGTACTATGTACGAGAGAGCCGCGTTGTTGACCGCGGACAAACGAGGCTAAGCGTGTCGACACGATCGTGAACGTGGTTTGCCGACCGGCCGGTGGTCTTCCTCACCATATATATATATATATAGTTGAATAAAGCTGGAGATCTCCCCATTCTCGCGAATCACGCCGCTTCTATCTCGCGAGAGGAAAGAGCTCGATCTCCCGTAGCAAAATAGTACGAGACCGCGGTGTTACATACCGACTATTCCGTATGATAGTTTGTACTGTTACCGGTATATATAAAGTGTTACATTTCTCGTTCGCAGCTTACGAGATGTCCAATCTCGCCTTATCCGATCGTTTCACGCCACTTGCCTCGGTCGCGACACCGATAGAATTTAAAGCAGCTCAATTTTTTCAGTCTTGAACGCGACGATTAAGGGTAACGAGGGAGAACCGCTGCACCCGGGCAATCCGACGGCGATAAATTTTCACGAAATTTCGCACGCTGGTGACTTTACGATACGAAGAGCGGGGAGACCCGTGGGCTTTGATGGAAATTATTTTGTCGATTCGTCGTGCACTTTTGGGGAGGTCTCGATGCGCTTTGGAGCGGGGGAGGGGGACTTCCGGTTTGGGGGTGTGATGTTTGGGGGAAATGGGGGAATTGGGAATTGACGAGGTTATTGGGGTTTTTGGATTTTTTTATGGGGTTTTTATGGCCGTTGTACCGCGTGAGTGCGAAATGGGTGAAGTTTTTGGATTGCGAGTTCTTGGATATTTAATGATGTTTAGGGCGGGAGAAAACTGACGAGCTCTGCGTCAGTGAATTCTACAGAACCTGATGCTTCGTTTTTTTTTTTTGTTAACTTTAGGCCTTAGGCTACTCTAGAGGCCGAAAAAATAGGCTTTATGGGGATTTTTTGTTTTCCAGAAAAAGTGCAAAATAAATCGAGAATACAAAAAAGGGTGTTTATTATACATATCAGTGACGGTATACAATAATTTTTAAGTTGGCCAGAAACATAAGTCAGACAATTTTCAACCGATTCACTTGAAATGTTGAATATATCTTGAAAAATACATTGTCTATGGAAATACGTAGGATTTTTTTCTTCATATTGCATAGTTCATTTGTTATTAACAATTATCTGACGATTTTTTAGGCAAATTTTTCACTTTCCAAAACTTTGCCTAAAAAATGGTTAATAACAAAAAAAAAATTGTCCAAGTTATGTTTCCAGCCAACTTAAAAAATGCAGTTTCGAGATAAACGCTGCACAGCCGCCATTTTGAAATTAATCGCTTCAAAAAAATTATTGTATACAGTCACTGACATGTATGATGTACACCCTTTTTTGTAATCTCGATTTATTTCGTAGTTTTTCTGAAAAAAAAAAGAATCCCCAGAAGCCTTTTTTTTCGGCCCCTAGAGTGGTCTAAGGCCTTGAGGATAAAAAACAATTTTTTAAAATTATTCATCATCAAAATGACGGTGCTGTGGCAGAGTGTTACAGTAAGGTCCCCGCGGGAGTTGCGAATCGGCGTGCAGTTCTAGACTTTGATTTGCAAAAAAGTTCAAACATTTTTTTTAGTTGGAACATGTATTGTTTCTATGTGACGGTAATTAAAATGGAGAAAATGCAAAATTAAGAAAATGGCACGCATTTACAAAAAAAAATCAACATTTCACGCAACATTTGTGTAAAATGTGAATAAAAAAAAGTCGTTTTTTTTTTCAATTTTTCAAAAACAATTCTTGTCACGTAGAAGGTATCAATATTATCAATATTTCTATCAAGTTTCAACTCAATCGGCTTAATAGTTTTTGAAAAATCCTGCACGCCGATTTTGATAATGCAGTTTTGAGAAAAAACGCCTTTGAAGTTCACGCCCGCTCCGAATCCGAAACATTAGGAAAATATTCTACATATGAGGCATTCGACGTCACTTCAGCCAATAAAAAAAAATCCACAAATAATTTTGAAAAATCGAGTTACTTTGTTGAAAAATATTCACCGAGTGGCGAAATTTTTTAAAAAATTTCTGGCGTTTTTTCTCGTTGATTACCATTTTTTAACATTTGTCTATTCAAATGGCTGTAACTTTTGCCGAATTTGACGTTTTTTACATTCGTAAAAAACGAAAATGTGCTTCATTTTCTAGCCTTTCGGAAAAAAATTAATTTAGATTTTATTGAGCAAGTCGAACGTCCGTTTCAGGGCAAAATATGCAAAAATATTTTTTTCTCAAGGAAAGACACTCGTTATTTTTTTTTTAATTTCCCCGAATTGTGAATACGAAAAACGGATTTTTGGTATTTTTTATATTATGGGATTCCTAAGCACAGTGAAGTAACAGCTACTTTTTTTTTACTAATATTCGATTAAAGAGTGTGGAGCACTCCAAGGCTCCAATACATATGACATATATGTCAAATGTATTTCAAAATCCTGGTAAACATACAGCGAGTGCTCCACACTCTTCAATCGAATATTAATAAAAAAAAAAATTAATAAAAATAGCTGTTACTTCACGGCGTTTAGGAATGCCATAATATAAAAAATACCAAAAATCCGTTTTTCGTATTTACAATTCGGGGAAATTTGAAAAAATAAAATAACGAGTGCCTTTCCTTGAGAAAAAAAATATTCTCGCATATTTTGCCCTGAACCGGACGTTCGACTTACTCAATGAATTCTAAATTAATTTTTTTCTGGAAGTCTAGACAAAGACGCACTTTTTCATTTTTTACGAATGTAAATACGTCAAATCCTGCCAAAGATACAGCCATTTAAATAGAAAAATGTTAAAAAATGGTAATCAACGAGAAAAAACGTGAGATATTTTTTAAAAATTTCGACCCTCGGTGAATATTTTTCAATAAAATAACTCGTTTTTTCAAAATTATTTGTGGAATTTTTTTGCTTGCTAAAGTTATGTGGAGTGCCTCGCATATAGTTCTATCGTTTAAAGAAAAATAAAAGAAATCGATGTTTCAATCGTTGCAAATGTATATCCCGCCTCAATTCGTGCAAGCGACGAATCCAAAAACCTGCAAATTTTGCCAAAAACCCGAGAAGTCCGAACAGTCTTATCGTATATTTCGCAACGGGAGTTTCGGGAGAGTACTTCTTCCCTTTCATTTTTCGAATCGACAAAGCTCACGTTTTTTCCGATGTCTATCGAGTCGTCTCTTACGAATGAAGCGTAGGTCGATCGGTGATAAACTTACTTCGTCCTGCGAACAGAAAGCAAAAGAACAGCATCGTTAGAACAAAAATCCAGCAGTTTGCACAATCGTGCTTCGTTCGTTAATCACAGTGTCATAATGTCTAAATGTATCGAGATAAAATTCTGTAATCGTTTCGGAATCGAGACGTCGTGGAGGAACGAACAAAAAGTCATTCGACGTTTTCTCCACGTTTTTCCGACGAATTCTGAAAAAGGCCCACGTCGAAACGTTTAACGCGACAAATTAGAGCCGATCGAATCAATGGATTATTCGGGTGATGTTCTCGCCGTAAAAGGATCGATGACGTATGGCAATTGTGACGAAAAAAAAGGAGAATTTTTTCAGTTGAGTTATTCGATGCGATGGTGGAATTCCAGAGGGCCCACCTGAGATTCGTTTGATTTGCGTGGCACAGATTGTAAGATTTTCCACGAATATGAACCTCGCCGGCTGAAATCTACGGGCAAATAAACCGGCAAACGTCCGAGTAATGACACTCGATCGGTCACTCCCGACGATCGTTATATCGGCTGTTTTAGTCAACGAGTACGTGACTGCGTTTACGCTTTCCATGGGTCGTTAACTCGTTTCTACTGAGGCGCGGCCAACCCCCCCCCCCCATGCCTCTTTGTAGCCCCCCTCTCTTTTTTCTTACTCCTTAGCTCTGTCTCTCTCGCGATATATTCGTTAAACTGTCCACTTTGCTTCGAGGATACCGAATGAAAAAGTGAGGCAAGAAATCGAGTCCCTCGTGGCGCGTATTTGCAATGAAATCTTCTCGCGGACGTCGTCATCGAGAGACAGCGAGAAAAAGAGCGGGCGAGACCTGTTATTACGGTATCGGTATAATTTCACCACCATTGGGGCTTTCCCCAATCGATTTTCCGGCATTTGCGAAGATTGGATGATTTATGGGAATTGGCGAAATGACCGGATTGCCTGTTGCTCCGGTCATGATGACAAGGCGTGGCTTTAATTTGATTATTTACCGTTTTGGGCAAGTTCTGGAAAGCTGGTAGATTGGGGTACTGCAGGGACTATGATTTTACTCACAATGAACATCACACGAAGGCTTATGCCTAGTTGTGAAAGTCGAAAAATCAGTTTTTTTTATTTTCTATTTTTTTTATTGGTTTTTTCCTTAGGTACACGCTTTTCGCGTTTGTTACCTATTTCCCCTCACTGTGCCCGTTTCTTTCCTCTACTGTTTACTCTCCTTTTTTCTCCATCTTTCTCACTGTCCCCCCCCTCTTGCGGCCGCAGCCGACTTCCCCCTCTGTATTATCTTCATCATGACATTTCCGTCATGGGTACAGGGAAACTGCGGGAAACCTACACCAATAATAGCAGCCTGTCATCGAGTTCGCCCCCCAGTCGTGGAACTAGTCTTATTTCGTCGCGAAATGTCGAAGAAAAACATTTCACGACGAAGTGTACGCAACTGGGATTCGAACCCGGGACCTCCCGGTCCGCTGGTCTAGCGGCGAGCACGCTAACCACTAGACCATCGCACCGGTCGAAAAATCAGTGTTTTAAAACCCAATATATTTTTACATTGTATCATCTTATGTAAGGACGTTGAATAAGTTTTACTCACAATGAACATAACACGAAGGCTTATGCCTAGTTGTGAAAGGCGAAAAATGAGTTTTTTTTTTTAAAACAAATATATTTTTACAGTGTATCATCTTATGTAAGGACGTTGAATATGTTCTCGCTGTTTTCCAACAGATGGCGTTACCAGAACTGCGTGCGTGTAGTTTAAGATGGTAACGCATCTATGCAGAAGTACCATAAGCAAGCTTGAATTTCAGTGAATGTCATTTCGCACGAAGTGTAAACATCTTTTTGTATATAGTGGTAAACATGTTAAATTTCCTCCCAAAAAGAGTATTTGCGGGGAATTTCAGTACACTACTTGATGAAAGAGAAAATCTGCAGCTGAACCACACGGAATTCTTGTTGAGACTTACTAACTTGCAGAATCATTGGGAGTTGATGACACAACAGTTTCGCAACTTTTGAAGGCATTAGGAGTGATTTTTGAAAATAAAGCATTAATATTCAGGAAAAAACAGCGAGAACTTATTCGACACCCTAATAAATGTTGCCTGGAAATTTCAAGGTGATCAGATCGAAATTGACAGACTTATAGGGTGTTATGTTGACGCTTGGAACGCTCGGAGCGATGTTCGAAATTTCAAGGGGAGGGTTTCAGCGTGAACAAAAATACTTTTTTGCGAATTTTTTTTTTCATCTATATGGATAGAGTAAATTTATTGAAACCTTTTGTAAATTGTTAACGGAGACTTTGTCCTTTGTGCCGAGCGGGAGATGTTAGCGGCTCAACATGAGCAGCTAGAAGAAGAGGAGGGATGCCTCTATGGACCAGGTATTGCCGATTAGCGGTAATTATAAACACATTTGTGTAAACACATTACAAAACTTTAAACGCGTTTTTCTCGAAAACACGTGTTTAAAAATGGCTGACATTCTCCTGACCGCTGTAATTAACATATCGACCTGAAATTTGGAGAGCATACTCAGAAAATATGTCTTCATGGAATGACGGATCGTTTTTTCGATAGATACATTTTTGCATTTATTATTTATCTTTTTATGCGAAAAAAACGCGAAAATTCGATTTTTTTTAAATTGCCGCCATTTTTCGAAATTTGTACTAAAAGAAAAACCCATCCGTCATTCCATGACCGAAGGGTCACAGATTGATAATATGCTTCGAATTTGTGTTTCAGATCAACAAAGAGGGGGCAGTGATGTCAGCTGTTTACCTCCCGCGATTTGAGGACCTGTTTTCGCGGAGCTGCAACGGCTGCCATTTTGGTTTTTTTTCAAAAAAAAAAAAAAAAAAATTGTTAACGTTCTGTATATCATGAATAAAAGCAAGAAAAAACCGCACTCATAATGTTTTACTCGTTTCCTCTAAAAAAAATAAAATGTAAACACCTGAAATATGGCATTCCAAGGACAAAGTCTCCCTTAAGTGTCATTTCAAGAACATTCCGTGAAATTTCTACGCGAAAATATCCACAAACAAGCCGGTGACAAAGCTTTTCCAAGAACGCCTTTGGAAAAACACGATTTACAGTGGTCGCTGTATCTCAGCTAGAAATGATCTGAAATCAAGTATCATTAAAATGTAGTCAAAGTATCATCAAATCCTTCCTCCAACGGTCTTTGATCATTTCTTTTCTCATTTCTAAATTTTTGGTGGTCATGTAAAGTGAGAGGTGCTATTTTTCACGAAAAATTCCGCCATTTTGGGGGTAGAAAAACCCCTTAATGTAAAAAAAAATCTCAAACTAACCGTTGAGGGGCGGTATTTTATATGTAGAAAGTGTATACCAAGTTTGAAATAAATCGGTCATGTAGTTTTCAAATGGCAGTGAACACGGACTTTGAAAAAGTGGTTTCGCGAAAAAGGCGGCACCGGCTTGTTTGTGGATATTTTTGCGTACAAATTTCACGGAATGTTCTTGAAATTACACTTAACAATGTACAAAAGATTTCAATAAATTTACTCTATCCATATAGATGGAAAAAATTCGCATAAAGGTGTTTTTTTTCACGATGAAACCCCTACCCTCCCCTTAAAGGCTTCTTTCTCTAAAGTACGTTTTCAAAGTCGATGAGCAAAATATTTCAACAACTACTGCATCGATCTTACTCAAATTTTTGGGGATATTTCTAGATGTAAAAATATAGTATTTGATGGAAAGATTTTATTCCGATGTATACTTCTGATTTGATGCACAAAAAATGCCATTTTTTTCGATAAAATTAAGACCCTTGAACACGCGCCATTTTTTTAAATTTCGTATTTCGGAAATTCCTTTGATTAATCATAGGATAAACTAATATACTAACAAAATGTGTTCGATTCGTTTATATTAGATAGCCTGGTTCGGAAGGGCATTGCTCACCGCCAAAAACGTTTTCGAGCGGTGCTTCCCAAACATCGGCTGTAAATCGAATAATTAAATGTTTTTCACTTCCGTTCCTTTCAAGTTTAACAATCGACGATTAATGTGTGCGTTGACTAGTTTACCTAGTCGAATATCGGAGTTTTCTCCAAGTATCCCAAAATACTCTAATTGGCTAGAAAGCAATGGAGACGAATAATTGTAAGGGTACGAAACTTTAAGTTACAATCACTTTAGTTAGAATGATCCGCTGGTATGTACAAGTAAATACGCGGAACGAAAAAAAAAAAAGTTTAACGCATGTGAGAGAGCAAGAAAGAGAGAGAGAGAGAGAGAGAGAGAGAGAGAGAGAGAGAGAGAGAGAGAGAGAGAGAGAGAGAACGAGGGAAAGTCGTGCGGCCAAGTAATTACTCGTTGTGCGAGCGTCAATCGGTCTTGCATCGTTTCACGATTTATATATCTACGTTAACAATAACTCTCGTTGATATTTTAAGTACCGTCTGGTATATAATAGCGTCGGGTGAGGGCATATTATGCGTGAGTCTCTCGACTATATACTCAATCCCCCATATAACTTTAGTGTGAACATATATATATATATATACACATACACATACATACATACATATTTATATATATGTATGTGTATATATATATGTGTATGTATGTATATATATATATATATATATATATATATATATATATATATATATATATATATATATATATATATATATATATATATATATATATATATATATATATATATATATATATATATATATATATATATATAAATGAGTCCGTCAATTATCTTGGAATTTCTTGTCTTTCCATTTCTCCTCCTGTATATCGCAGAGATTTTAATGTTTCCTCAGCTCAGAGAGATATAGTCTCTCGGTTGCTCGAGATTTATATTCCTCGTTTTCGCTTATTGCGGTATTACAAGGACGCACTGAAACATTGGATATTTCCCAACGAGACGAAGGACTTTTCTACGTTGGTGAAAATGTCATCGAGCCCATTTTCGTGGCTATTGAATATTGTGATCAGCGCTACACCAATCGGCGGTTGATCAAACAATCTGTAGGGCTGGAAGGTATCATAGTCGGGAGGGGGCTAGGGGGCATGCCCCCCAGAAGACCCGGGGCTCAAAGAAAAAAATCGATCCAAAATAGTTAAATTCAATTGGTAGATTAATTTTGTTCGTTCCACCCAAGCAGGCATAAAGAAATCCTTAGTCGTGATTTCGGGACTTGGATAAAAAGTAGCTATTTCATTACGTGAATTCAATGGATATTAAAATTTCACAATTTAGTTCGTTGTGGATAAAAGCAATACATTTGATTTGCTGGCTGATGGACCATGAGAAGATTACTGGAAGATGAACATTTACTATCTAGTAATGGATAATATACAATGGATTGTAAATTTAAACCACCGATTTGAGAATCTACCCTTAGCTCGTGCAGTTGGCGTAATTTTGAAATTGGATATGAAGAACGAAGAGGATTTCATCAGTAATTATTTTTTCGATTTCTTAATAATTCATGTGTCAAGTTATGGTCACGAAAAATACACTTTCATTATAAAAAGATTAAATAAATGCTGAAAAATCAAGAAAGGAGTACTGCTCTGATTTATATAAATTTTTCCAAGCGGCAATGGTACTCCCAATGAGCTCCGCCGGTTATGAGAAGAGTTTTTCTGCCATGGGGCGGATAAAAACTCGGCTTAGAAGCACAAAGCCTCAGAAACGATTCTCTCGTATATCACTACTGAACGTAGGGATGACATTGTAAAAAAAATTCAACTAAAAAACTGTGGGGCTGATTTGAAGAAAAAATAGAAGGCTTATTTAATTTAATTAAATTTAATAGAAACTTATTTAATGAACTAGCTACTGAAAATAAAGTTTAAAGGCAACTGGATTAAAGAATGATGAAAAATTAGTTGATTATTTTTTAAGGTATTGCAAGCATGCGATATCGATGTTAACATGAACGTGTGATTAAAGCTTCATTCTTCTTATCTTTGTTACATGATTATCGATTATTATGTAATTTTTTTAAAGATGATGACTGTAAACAAAAACATTTTTTTGGGGTCCCAAATGCTGGCTACACCAATGCTAGAACGTTTCTCCGACGATGATTCGTACTGCGTTTTGTGAGAATCGAAACAGTGAAATAAATTGTTTGAATCTCATAAAAAATTGTAGGAAAGGGTTTAAGGGGGGAAATATCTTTAGGCAACGAAGAAGTTGGTTGATTTTAATGATTTTTTTTTCACGGAATATATTCCGTCATCATTTTTGAGATGTAGGATATGTTTTATTAGTCCTTACAGCTGTCACATCATATTTGTTTTTATTAATCTTAAAAAATGGAATTTACTATGAATCTTTCTAACCTCACTGTCTAAACCATGACTCTTAATATTCTTAAATATTTTTTAAACCTAATTTTTTTGCAAAATGTAGCCATTTTTTTCGGAAAATTCAATCTTTTCGTTTCAAAGCGTACCATTTCATCGATTTTCGCAATATCTCACGTTTTCTTGGTTCATATTCCGCGTATGAGTGTTGAGAAAAGAAAAATCTTCGTTGATTTTTTTTCAGATTAATTCCACTGACGCTACGTGTCACGCCGTCTGACAACATCCGTCGCAACCCGTTTGGAAGACCATGCCATACCTCCGCGATTTTTAAAGATTCATAAAAATAAAAAATACCACATAACAGCCATAACTACCGATAAAACATACTCTAGGCCTAAAAATATATGGGGAAATCTTTCTTTAAAAAAAAAAACAATGGAAAACAGCAATTTTTTTCCGCGCCTAAAGGTATCTCCTCCCTTAATTGGGAAAGGTAACCCCGCAAAAATCCACAAGCTTGTGCGTTGGAACCACAAGAAATTGAATATATATATATATATATATATATTTGACCTAAATTTTAAAAACTCACCCTCCATTCATTCACCGAATCTCCATCGTTAAATCGTCACCTCAATTATTATTCTCCCACAAGTGAAGACCGTCAAGAAATCCGTCATTGTCTTTCGACCAGAGCTTCACCGTGATAGGAAAATCACTAGGAAACAATGCGCCGTCACTTTCTTTTCCTCGTCAAACAAACTTTCTCGTCTCCTCCCCACAGTCGGCTTCGTCAGATTTGGTTCACTGCTGTCTCGCGATCTATTGAAATCCGGTTTTTCGCATCTCGCTGGGAGATAACGCGCGCTCAGGTATCTGGTTCGATTAAATTTCAATCCGTGAGAAAGATTTTTCTGCGCTGCTTAGGAGAGACCCCTCTTAATTATCCGAACGGATA
>OZ023319.1:10643429-10665929 GCA_964007375.1 Ophion obscuratus
AGTATTTCGCGGTGAGAGTCGAATGGAGAGTGACGCGGTCGAGCGGCTTCATTAGAAGAGTAACCGCCCGATCCACCAAACAGCATCTATTAGTGTCTTCCTCTGTACACACACGTAGTGCGGAATCATTTCACCAAGAGTGAACGGATCAACGAAATTTCTCATCATTTACACGGCAACCTTCCGACATCGCATATCGATCATAGTTACACTGAGAGAAATGTATGGTGTTCTCACCATATTTTAACTAACTTTGATATTTCCTTGAGGGGACAATAACATTTTATAGCCGTAGTTACTGCCAAAAGTAACTTGTAATTAAAAGTACTGCTTATTGATATTTTAGCAGTTGCATGAATTATGCACATGGGTTAACCGCAAAACCACCAATCTTACAAACATACGTTTTATTCTTCAATGCTATACAATGTAGTAGGTTGTCATACAATGGTCCCTGATACTATCGAAATTCACTCCCTCAATATTCTAATGGTGAACTGAAATACATATATACCTTGATTAAAAATGTTACCTGTTATTTGCGACGATGTTCATAGTGATTTGTATTGCGTATTTTGGTGTGTTATTCAAGTGGTGGTACAAGGCATCAATGCCCGTCTACTAAATGCATAGAATATTTCAATCAATCGGAAATTAAAATAAAATACGCAACTGAGAGTTCTACTTCGATGATTTTTTTATTATAATCCGTCGTTCCCTGACCTCCTGTAATGATTTATTTCGAAGATAATATTTCGCCTAATCGGAATCGAACCTAGAACCTAACTGCATGCCTTCTGCCTATCCTACGCACGCTGCCACTACTCTGGCGAATACTTTTGGCATCTTGAGCACAGATATGGCATAAGAGACAAAAGTAAGACATTTCGCTCAGATCTTTTGGTTTATGATATGAGTTACTGTTTAAATGGATTTTTGGCGCTTCGCAATAGTTTTGTACCATACAATAGTCATTTATACCATATTATATGATACGACCTGATAAATCAATAGTAATGTGTGTCCTACAAGAACAGAAGGTGAACTACAAGAAGTGTTGCACTGATATCCTATTTTTGCAATGCAACAAACATACTCTGTAACAGTCTGTGAGACATGTGTAGTTCTTATAAATATCAAGCTGTGGTTGCTCGAGCTGCAAATGATTTGCGTTTTCGCTATAAGTTCGAATAGTCACTTTTCATAAGGTCTTCTAGCAAATTATACTCGAAAAACGTTAATGTAAAGGGGCTATGCCAGTGTGAACGCTGAAAATTTAGGTGATTTTCGGGAATTTTTGGAAGAAAAGTACTTAATTAAATGTTTCGGAAAATTAAGAATATATTTGGCTATATTTGACCTTTATTACATAATTTTTTCATAGAAAAATATTGAGATCCAAGCGTTTTATGCGCTGACTTCGGAGGCACCAAAAAAAAGTTCATCCACTGCTGACATGATTCAGGCCGATTGAGCAGCTGAAACCGAAAAAGGAAAAAATGTCGTCAAACTGGAAGGTATTTCCTGTACAATGACGTAGGATTTTCGAAAAATATCAAAATCTAAAAAAATGACGTAGTTATGAAAAAAGTCTGTTTTCTTGCCTATAAAATGGTCGTTTTTTCAATACCAAATCGTCAATTTTCGTCCAATCAAAAATATCCTACGTCATTGTACAGTAAATATATTCAAGAGTACTCAGTTCAAATTTCAAGTCAATCGGATAATTGCTCTTTGAGTTACAGTGTCAGCAAATTTGAAAAATCTCATTTCGAGAAAAACGCGTTTAAAGATTTAACTATCGATTTTTGCAGGATAAACTGATATTTACCAGAAAAACTGCTATTCCGCTATACGTGGCCAGCTATAAACCGTCGAAAAAGGCACAACAAATCGATTTTTTTTAACTTTCACACCGGTATAGCCCCTTAACCATATGACGTGGACAAACTTGTAAAGAATAGTAGAAGTTTGAATTAACGAAACCTAACGTACAGTATACAACATTAGTATTCGTACGCTGATTTTGTTATAGCACTGAATTAACCATATCTATATTGTCAAGCCTTTTACAATAGTGAATGATCATTTCAGGGATAATAGATAGCCAACCACGCCACCCAAATCGCATGTTTAGGTATAATTCTCGCTTATAGTCGTGTTAATCATATTATGACTGCGGCGTCAATAAAATGTATCGAATTTTACTATCCTCTCATTCACCATGGACGTTTGTTATAAATACCGTGGACTCTTCTCTCAGTGTACGTCACTAGACTTTTATCCCCCGACCAGCAACCTTCGTGCACCATCCCAAAATTTCCGGGAAAAATACCGGTTCTCGGCAAAAGATTCGTCCTACTTCCTCATCGGTCTATCGTTTGGGGTAGAATATCCATAAGTCGAATTTCCATAACCGAATATCCTTAAATACGAATATCCATGAGTACGAGTATTCATAAGTGAGTATAGAGTAGAAATGAGCGAGTAGAAATAACCCTAAATAAACCAAACCAACCCAAACAAACTCATATTTGTCTACTTCTCGCCATTTATGGCGCTCATTTCTACTCTACACTCTCTATACTCATTTATCTCTACCTCCCGCCATTTCGGGCACTCATTTCTACTCTATACTCACTTATGGATATTCGCCTTATGGCTATTCATACTTATGGATATTCGACTTATTGCTATTCATACTTATGGATATTCGTACTTATGGATATTCGACTGATGGATATTCGACTTATGGCTACTCGTACTTATGGATATTCGCCTTATGGATATTCGACGTATGGATATTCGACTTATAAATATTCATACTTATGGATATTCGTACTTATGGATCTCCATACTTATGGATATTCGAATTATGGATATTCATACTTATGGATATTCGTACTTATGGATCTTCATACTTATGGATATTCGACCTATGAATATTCGACTTATGGATATTCGACTTATAGATATTCCACTCATAAATATTCGTACTTATGGATCTCCATACTTATGGATATTGGACTTATGGATATTCGACTTATAAATATTCATACTTATAGATATTCGTACTTATGGATCTCCACACTTATGGATATTGGACTTATAAATATTCGACTTATGGCTATTCATACTTATGGATATTCGAGTTATGGATATTCGACTTATGGCTATTCATACTTATGGATATTCGACTTATGGATGTTCATACTTATGGATATTCGTACTTATGGATATTCGTATTTATGGATCTTCATACTTATGGATATTTGACTTATGGATATGCACCTATGGATATTCGACGACAGTGGATTTATCGGACCTGTCCACCTCTTCATAGCAGACATTGATACAATGTCCTCCACTGATTGAGTTACGGAACTTGAGTTGGTTGGATAGTACCCTTCAATTCTTCCGGACTCCGATCGCCATCCATTTCTAAAGCCAATAAATTAGACTTCGGCGTGTCACATTTGATTCGCATACCTCCCACGAGTGTTCTCCGCCTAGGAAATGACACTAATAGCAACGATCGGGAGACAAAAAATCGCGGCGATTAGATGGTCCCGCGGCTGGAGATAATTGGCCGAATGATCAATCAAATTGGAGCATTCAAAGACGATAATAATGATGGATCGTTTTATCAGGGAACAAAAAGAAGGCAAAAGTAGCACAGTGTACACAAGTGCGTTATTCATTTGAGCTTACGAGACAGAGAGAGAGAGAGAGAAAGAGAGAGATGATAAAAAAAGCTGATGAAGTGAAAAAAAGGATCGATGAAGGTGGCTAGTCTGCAGCGAGACGAGGACCCGAGACGCGAGCAGAGCAAGACGAGGAAATATCAGCTGGGTGATGGTGTATAGAGAACTTTGAAGAGAGAAGGAGATAACCGGCGGGTCGGACCGGGTGGTTGAAATTAATGTTGCCCGCTTAATTGGAGCCACCGAGGAGTGTTTGTGTGGCCAAAGTGGTGCTCAGCCGAGATCGGCGTGGCCGAAAGTATCGGCAATGTCGTCGGGAGGCACAGAAACCCCAACGAGCGGGCTGTCAATTCTCATGGACTCTATTAAGCCTCTAGGCTCTTGGCAACCTGCGAGAGCTACTTGCTTATACCTTTCACATTGCGAAATCGTTATTCGATGTATACGAACGTATCTGTACGCATATGGGTAGACGTGGTTTAGAAGACATTCGACTTCGAGGACCATCCTCATAAATAAACAGCCACTTGTCCCCGGACTCTACATTATACAAATTCAAATTTGTTTAAAATAACTTTTCCGTACATGTACAGAGTGGCCGGAAATGTGACGCCCAGGAACGTACAGGTGCCTCGTGGTACCTATCCGTATTACCCCCATGTATGTGACGATCTTTTTTACTTTTCGAGAAAAAAGAACTTATTTTTCTCTTTGGTGTGTGTACTTTTCTTACGATTTTTTCTACGTTTGTTCTCGCTGTGAAATGCACTGGTGAGCAATAAATAAATTAACAATTGAACACTCGTGTAAATGCCTTAGATGTGGATTAAAAGTTTAAAGAATAAGATTTTTTTGAATACTTATACTAGTCTAAATGATTGCCAAATGCTTTGGAAAAATTCTCAGGGAAAAGTACATACGCAAAAGACAAAAAAAATATGCTACAAGAAAATTCGAAAAAAAATATAAAATGCTTTTTTTCGAAGATCAAAAACATAGAATATAAATGGGGGTCATTCGGATAGGCGTCTTATTTTTCTCTTTGGTTTATGTACTTTCCTTGCTATTTTTTCTACTTGTGTTTCCGGTATGAAATGCACTGTTGAGTGATAAATAAATGAACAATTGAACACTCGCGTAAATGCCTTAAATGTGGAATGAAAGTGTAAAGAATAGGATTTTAAAAAAATACTTATTGGAGTCTAAATGATTCCCAAATGCTTTTAAGGGGTTACCCCCACTTGCGATTTTGAAAAAATCGATTTTTTTATTGCATTTTTTTGAAGTATAAGTAACTGAGAATATGTCCTGAAAATTTCAAGTCGATCCGAACAAAATTGACTGAGACATGAGCGTTGAAAGAGAAGAATCCGTTGTGTAAACGACCGGAAATTGAAACTTTAAACGCGTTTTTCTCAAAATGGCATTTCTGAAGTCGGTGACCAAGATTACTCGAACACTAATGAACCGATCTTCTTGAAATTTTGCAGGCTTATTTAATACATAAAAATGTAGTTTTTAATCGTTCGATTTTTTTTTTCGAAAAGAAATGGCCGTTTTATAGCCAAAAAACGGCCGTTTATTTTCGTTAAAATCGAACCATTAACTTTGACTGTCCGCCATTTTGTGAAAAATGAATATTTTTTAAAATCCTTCGATTAAAGACTAGTTTATACTTATATTTGACTAAATCCATCCGCATTTTTTTTTCAGATAATCCACTTCGCCGCAATGTTGGTCACCGCAAACCGTGTATATAAAAACATTATTTCATTGATGGCCATTTGCCACTAAACAATGTAATATTTATCAATAAAAAAATTACTGAAAGTTCTTCAAGATCTGTTCTTTAAGACGGTATATTGATCGATTAAAAAAGTTTTGTAGTTTTCTTTTAAAAAATTCATGAAAAAGGCCTTTTTTTGCGCTACAAGTGGCGGTAAAGCCTTAAAAAATTCTCAGCGGAAAGTACAGACAAAAATTATAAAAAAATGCTTATTTTTGCGAGTCACTTCAGGTCACCCTGTATATATCCCAATTGCGCTTATTTTTTAAATAAATAATTTATGTATAATATGTAAAAATTAATTTTATTGCATCTTTGCAGCCAATACTCTGCCCCATTACGAAATGATTTAATTTCCCGAATTACTGCTACATTGCAGAAGGGGGAGGGGGGTGAATAAATCGAACCATAAAAAAATTTGGATAAGAATGTTTATCCAAAGAGAAAAAGACATCGTGTTTGGATTTTTCTGCTGGTGTAAGTTCGCGGTGAGCAACGAGCAACAACCCCTTTTTCGATCTGACGAATAAATATATGCTCAGGGACCCCAAGGGGGTTGAAATTTTAGCTGCTTTTCTCTCGCCCTCTGTCCCGTCGACTTTTAATTTCTCTCGCTCTCTCTTTCGCTCTCTCCCATTTCGTGTTTTGCCTATCTCAGCCCAGTGCACCCTTGGCTCACAATTCCACCCCCTGTTGGCCTCTGCTGGCTTTTGCTTATTGTTACTCATGGCTCAGTGAGTTTCGACACGCGAGCCTGGCTAATGTGTTAATATACCGTGTGTACGCGCGAGTGGGATTGCTCGAGAGTTCGCCAGTCCTCGCTTCGTTTTCCAAAGGTAATGAGCTTGAGGGGGATTTTTATGGAAGACAACATGAACCGAAAGATCAAGGGTCGCGGATGTTTTGGGATCTTCAGCTTTTACAATACCGGGACTTGATTGCTCTCGTGATTTTCATGTGAGTCTCTTTTGCATGCCGACTTCTTTATAACTTTGAACAATAATTTTTTTTAATCGCGCTACATCTACGTGGAGGCCCGAAAAAAATGGCCAAATTCGGAATTATTTTTCTGGGAAACGGGTGGTGAAGAAGAAACGCATTTTTTAAACACAAAGGTACATGTATTGAAAGATCTGAAAAATCACCAAAAAATACAGAAGAGCAATAAAAACATTGCGAATGGCAGATGATACTGTTTTCGAAGTTGGTGGACACGATAACTCGAGAACCACTTGATGGATTGTTTTCAAATTTCCAGGAGACACGACGAGAATCATTTAAAGGTCGTTGACGATCCCACTTTTTCAAAATCTATCCACATTTTTCAATAATTACGCAACAATGACGACTTTTCAAATAAATTTTGTATGCTTGAGTTTCAATTCGTCGCCACTGTGTTAAAAAAAATGACTTTAAAAATTGGCGATCGTCAACGACTTGTATTTATTGTTAAATTGGATTACCCTTTTGGGTTTTCGATTTAAGATGGACCGTTTAAGCTGGAGAGTGTCCACCGCCAGTGAAAAACTTCATCATCTGGCGTTGGCCATGTTTTCGTTGTTTTTCTGTATTTTATGGTGATTTGTTTTAAAGGCTCTTTGTATTACAAAAAATGTGTGTCTTTCCGACCACCCATTTCCCAGAATTTTTGTTTGAAAATTTGGCAATTTCTTCGAGCCTCTAGCTTTATGTAGCCCCTTAACCAACTTCGTTACCCTCACAGTAGTGGATTTCCAATAACGATTTCGCGAAACAATTTATCGCTCGATTCTCGTCGACAAGGTCCAAATTTACGAAATAGTTTCCTGTCAACATAATTGAAATAACGTTCGATGAATTTACAAAATTTTCCAGTCTGAATCGCGACCCATTCGGAACTCTTCTCTTCCGCAGTGGGCCATGCTCGACTTTCCTTGCAAACCCATTGGAACATTCTTCAAAAACTTCATTTTCCATAAAATAAACATTTTAAAAAAAGGTGTTTTCCTCCTAATGAGAATAAATCTCAATTGAATTTAATTTTCCAAGCTTTGTAATACGCCCGTAAGGGTACCGCAAAACCAATAGCGTCCAAGGACAGCACGAAAGAAGCATCCCGATGAGTTAACTTTTCCCGGATCGATATAACGGATTAATTATCGTCGTTATTGCTGCCAATTAGTCTTGTATTGTGGGCTGGCGATTTTTTTTTCAAATTGTCGAAAAAAAAAAAAAAATGATATTAATGTATTCAACGTATCAGAGCTTCTCACTCGTTACTCGGCTCACATTGGCCTCGGTAATGTTGCATTCACTCGCAAGAGCCCAGAAGCAATATTGCGGCCGCGTGTACCACGCACGTATACGCGATATAGGAACGTTGCACGCGAACGATTATTATTATTAACTAGCATATATATATATATATATATGGTATTATATCGACGTCCGATGGGATGTTATAAACAGCGTACTCTCCTCGGGGCTATATATGAAATCGAGTCTCGACGATCGTCAGGTACCAGCTACCGTACACCAAGAGCGAGAGAGAGAGAGAGAGAGAGAGAGAGAGAGAGAGAGAGAGAGAGAGAGAGAGAGAGAGAGAGAAAGAGAGAGAGAGAGAGAGAAAGAGAGAGAGAGAGAGAGAGATGAAATCGGCCAATTAAAGCCGGAAGACCCGTGCACCCCGATCGGGGTCGTTCGGGTTGACTTTTCCACCGTGAGTCTAGAGCCAATAAATCAAGGGAGCCCGTGATGAACGACCCTCTCGAAGGGTCCCCGATTATATTTACACACGTGTGTATATATATATATACACACATACATATATACACACATATATATATTTAATTTCTGTCCGTAAATACAAACACATAAAATCTTCACGTGTTTCAACGAAATTATTCGCAATCAGTCTGACATTCTCATCACGCAGTTGTTTTTTTCCTCCAACCGGGAAAACTAAACTCAAGCGAAATTTCAACGAATGGAAATGTGAGAATGTGATTTTTTATCCATATGCCTTAGAAGTTTGTTGGGGAGTCTCTAGATCCTACCACATCCGTATGGGGATTTAAAAGGGACGCCGTAGATAGGGAGCCCACATTGAATCCAAGTGGATTCCGCGCTACTTCCCGATCGACGTCGTTTGAGGATTTTTGTTTGAGATTATCAACCGGAATTGGTTGAATTTACCAAAAAAATATCCTTTCGTGATTTCGTTCATAAATTTGGTGGGGGAGCCCAAGATGTACCCACATCTTTATAGGGATTTTCCAGGGACACCGCACACAGGGGTCGACATGGGGATCCAATTGGATTGTGCATTGTTCCTCGATGAACGCCGTTTGAGAATTCTCATCACGTTCCAATGGAAAATATGTGAAAAGTCACGAGCGTGCACGTGTGTAGTGATGTTACGCCACAGTGCAGTGGAATAAATGGCGAACAATAATTACAGTTTGTAATATTCTGGTTAGTCATTTGACATATTTCTTAGCCTAAAAATCTATAATGGATAATATCACACTTTCACACGTCACTCTTGTCACGCGCTAAAAAGGAATAAATTAACATATTACAATAAATTGCTCATACAATATCGGTATTATTCAAATTAGAACAAAACTAATATATCATTTACACAAATCATTATAACACATTTATAACTCGTTTATAACACAAAACACAGTTATATAAAAGCTTGTGAACTCTATTTATAGAATGTATATTTCATAATTTATAGGGTAAATTAAATTCTGAAGAGGATACGAATCAACGATCGAAACGTAAAACAGAAAAACTTTCTTCCATCACAGCCTTGGAGACCTTCATTGGCCGAATCGAAGCCGATTCTATAACAACACGTAATGATAATTACAGTGGATTTTTTGTGATTTGATTCAAAATGGTTCTTGAAATATCGCTCATCCTCTAAAAAAGTGTCGATTTTTTAAATATCGCTCATCTTCCAAAAAAGTGTCGACTTTTTAAATATCGCTCATCTTCTAAAAAAGTGTCGATTTTTTAAATATCGCTCATCTTCTAAAAAGTGTCATAACATAGAAAAATCGTGTTTTGACATTGTCTAAATATTATATATAACCCTCAAAAAGGTTAATAAATGTTACAATAGATAATATAATCATAGCCTAATTTAGATAAATATTGACCTACCAGTGGCCTCACGAATGTGAAAAAAAATCCAATGTGTTTCTCTTAAAACAGCATTTTTGTGTTGTAACAGTTTACTAGAGGATGAGCGATATATACTTTTTCCAACACTAAGGCGGGCCACTACTGCAGCGGGTCGAAAAAAACCATTTTTGTCAAAGTATACATATTCAAGAATATGTGAAAAAATTCGAACTTAACATTTTTAAACTTGACCAAGTTACAGAGGTCTTAGTGTCATACGATTTAGTGTCAAGACGATTTAGAATGATAACCGTAGCTATAATTGTCCAATTGCAGTAGCTATAGTTGCCGTTCGTGGCCGTTTTTTTTTCAATTTAGTATTTCTTAAGCCGCCGAATATAAGTAAAAAATTCGCCAAAGTTACACCTTTTTTTAAATATCCGCCGTTTTGGGAATTTTTTTCTCGAGCAAAAAGGGGTGCCCACAACGAGAACTACACTTATATAGATTATTACAAAAATTATTTTTATTTTTCAGACCAATCGTCGTCAAGCTATCGATCCGGCCGGTGGACTGCATTTTTTTTCAGAGGCTCTACTATCCCTCACTAACGTTGTTAATTTTCATTGATTTTAAATAAAAATTTAGACGATATCAGTTCAATGTACGCTTAATAACATACCTATTTTCTAAATCCCAAGTAAATAATCAAGTAGATAAAAAAATGAAAAAAAAAAAAACGACTTTGTTCGACCTGTCAGAGTGGTGTCCTTAAGGGTTCACTTTGAAAATGTCAAAAAATCGAAAGCAAGCAAGACCTGAAGAAATCGACGATGATGAGCAATCAGAAGGGATTTTGTACGGTGCAGGAATTGCGGAATGAGTTTAGGTAAGAGTTTTCCATAGTATAAAGTTCAAACGCGTTTTTCTCGAAACAACTTTTTCAAAATCTAGCTCCATCGTATCTCTAACACTAATAAACCGATTCTCTTGAAATTTGAAACACGTATTGTGAACATGATTCGCAACAAGATGACCCTCGATGGTTTAAAAATTTTGATTTTTCCTCTTTATTGTTGCGAAAAACTGCGACAAAACGAGTTTTTTTAATTACTTTTTTCGTTTTTCATCTGCCATTTTTATTTTATTTTTTGATACAACCTTATATCCGAGGGTCACTTTGTAGCTGGTGTCATACTGAATCTAATGGACTTTGATTTTTTGTTTCAGACACGCCGTTGCCGAGTTGTGATGGAGCTACGTAGCCCGCCTATTTTTGAGGCGTTACGTGAAACTATAGTTTTTGTACTTAAAAATGAATAAAAGTGGATTAAAATTCCTTTAAATTGTATTTCAAGACTTTATTTATCAAGCCCAACAATTTTTATATTCATATCTTTTATAAAATCCTCAAAAAAAATCGCGAAAATAGCCTTTTTTCGTGGCTCCAAAGTGGACTGCCCCTCAAGCGATTTATACTTTTTTTGAAGATGTGATTTATACTTTTTTGCGATCCACTCATTGTGCATATCTATATTTTTTTTTTACAAACATTTACCGTACGTTATGAAATCGGACCCACGAAGAATCCCATCGAATTCCGTTGGATTCAAATTGGATTCGTACATTGGATTCCAATGTAGAATCCCGATTAGAATCCATTGTACGAGCCTCCCGTTTCAACACACGGATCCCTTCCGGGAAGTGGGGACAAGTATAGAAATCCAATTGAATCTCTACGATCATTTCAGCCCGGGTTGTAACACAGACACTTCATTTCTTCCCCCTCTGTATTGCGATCTGCCGATGAAGCAATTGCCTCGCTCATTTTATTTTTCGAACCCGAGGAAATAAAAACTCAGGATCATTTCTCAATTTTTCGAGGACACTGGCTTACCCCCTTGGGCTATCAGACGGGAAAAAAGTCACGCTGAACGCGCGCGCGTGGTGTCGAGACAGAGCTCTTGCATTAAGCGAGGAGCGCGATTATAACGCGTACGGTTGGATCGTCCTCTATAATTATCATATAATTTCCCTATAATTATAATTAACTCCAGTCTGTATGGGGAGGTCTTCGTACACATAAATATCAACATGGGTTCATGCCTATATGAGGATATATAAATAATACACACAGAGACGAAATGAAAAAAAAAAAAGAACCGAGGACTTGCGGAGGACTCGGTACGTACACAGGATACTCCCCGCGTACAAGTTGTATCCTAATTTACTCGCGTTCGTCTCGTCTCGCGTTTGCTCGGATCGGATCCGGTCTGGAGCCGAGAGGTTCAAGGTCCTCCATACTCATCTCTGGAAATCGCAGTCACGTCACGTACGTGGCACGCGCGCTCTTCATCCACCGTGATTTTTTTGACGTCGTCTTTTTTTTCGCGACACAATCTCGGACCGAGGAATAATAAGCATTATAATATCATAGTAGTATATTTGGGCCGTTTGAATAGCGCGATATTATCGTCATTGTCATACGTATATGAGGATGGACACGTAGTTGAAGGCACGAATAAATCATTCTGACGAATGAAAGTGAAAATTCGTGGGTCGTCCCCTCGCCACCGGGGAATTAGGTGCACCGTCGCGTTCCTCGTCGACCTCTTCCCCACGGTTATTTCCGATATGCTTTTTATACGGGTGGGCCTTCATTGCTGCTCCAAAGAAGCGCGTAGGCGTCCCGCCGAACATGCAAATTACACGGGCCAAATTTGGCGATACATCTTAATTTCGTGGCACACCGAAAATACTGCCAAACGACCCTGCCCTCTGGACGTGAAATTTCCAGACCCGGCGTGGATAAAGATCGAGAAAATACACGGACGTATGTGGGAAGTGTGACTATACGGTCAACAGTTTGAAATCGCACGAAAAAAAAGGTGAATGAAATTCAAATTACGAATCTTCACTGCCTGTGCGGAAATTTGTTGCGGAGTATACAAATCCTGCTAAATATTATAGGAATTTGATAGGGAGCACGTAGGGAGTCCACATTTGAATCCAAGTGGATTGAGCACAAATTCCGATTGAGAATTTCAAAAAAAAATCTCAACCGTACTTGGGATTGGGGTAGAGTATCCACAAGTCGAATTTCCATAACCGAATATCCATAAGTCGAATATTCATAAGTCGAATATCCATAAGTATGAAGATCCATAAGTATAAATATCCATAATTCAAATATCCATAAGTCGAATATTCATAAGTCCAATATCCATAAGTATGGAGATCCATAAGTACGAATATCCATAAGTATGAATATTTATAAGTCGAATATCCATAAGTACGAATATCCATAAGTATGAATAGCCAGAAGTCGAATATCCTTAAGTATGAATAGCCATAAGTCGAATATCCATAAGCCGAATATCCATAATTACGAATATCCATAATTCAAATGTCCATAAGTCGAATATCCATAAGGCGAATATCTATAAGTATGAATAGCCAGAAGTCGAATATCCATAAGTATGAATAGCCATAAGTCGAATATCCATAAGTCGAATATTCATAAGTACGAATATCCATAAGTACGAATATCCATAAGTATGAATATCCATAATTCAAATATCCATAACTCGAATATTCATAAGTCTAATATCCATAAGTATGAATATTTATAAGTGGAATATCCATAAGGCGAATATCCATAAGTACGAATATCCATAAGTCGAATATCCATAAGTCGAGTATTCATAAGTACGAATATCCATAAGTATGAATAGCAATAAGTCGAATATCCATAGGTATGAATAGCCATAAGGCGAATATCCATAAGTGAGTATAGAGTAGAAATGAACGCCAAAAATGGCGGGAGGTAGAGGAAAAGTGCGTATAGAGGGTGAGTTTAGAGCAGAAATGAGCGCCGCAAACGGCGGGAAGGAGACAAATATATAGTGAGCATTGAAGGTAAGTATAGAGTAGAAATGAGACAACAACAGTATAAAAGACCAACGATTCTCAGTCAGAAATCAGTCTGCTGAAACGAACAAGCAAACCCAAACAAACTCACTTATGGATATTTGTTTGGGATATGACTTGGGAATGACTTATGGATATTCGACTCAAGGATATTCATACTTATGGATATTCGACTCAAGGATATTCATACTTATGGATATTCGACTTGTGGATATTCGGCTTATGGATATTGGACTGATGGATATTCGTACTTATGGATATTCGTATTTATGGGTATTCGACTTATGGATATTCACTTATGGATATTCGATGACAGTGGGAATTGGTTTGGATCTCAAAAACAATATCCTTCCGTGATCCCGCGCACAAATTTGTTGGGCAGTTCCAAGATGCACCAACATCTCTATAGGGATTTGTTAGGGACCCGAAAGATAGGAAGTCTTTTTCGGGATCCAATTATATTCTGCGCACTGTTCAAGTGCAGTTTAATTTATACTTGTTCAAAATCCACTCATTTTGTATATCTATATATTTTGTTTAGAAACATTGAACACCCAGAACGCGACGGAATCCATCAAGAATCCTATCGGATTCTTTTCGATGATGTGGGAATCCTCCAGGATTCAAACTGGATTCGTACATTGGATTCCAATGGGGAATCCCGATTAGAATCCAATGTGCGAGCATTCCAGTATAGGGATCCAATGGACGAGCGCAGTAGGAAGCAGGGGCAAGTATGGGAATCCAATTGGATTCTTATGACAATTTCTGCACGGGTGGGTTATCGTCATCTGTTGACCGTTACACTTTTCCAAGCGATTTATACTTTAAGAAAATATGATTTGTGTTTTTTCAAGATCCATTAAGAATCGTATCGGATTCCGTTCGATAATGTGGGAATCCTTCAGGATTCAAATTGGATTCCTACATTCCAATAGGTAATCAAACCTATTAAGGGGTTAGGCCTCTATTAAGGGGTTAGGCCCTTAAACCTCTATTAAGGGTTAGACCACTCTAGAGGCCGAAAAAATAGGCTTTTTGGGGATTTTATTTTCAGAAAAGCTACAAAATAAATCGAGATTACAAAAAAGGGTGTTTATCATACAGTGACTCTATACAATAATTTTTTTGAAGCGATTAATTTCATCGCTTCAAAAATTCTTTTGTATACAGTCACTGACATGTATGATAAACATCCTTTTTGTCATCTCGATTTATTTGGTAATTTTTCTGAAAAAAAAAAATCCCCAAAAAGCCTATTTTTCGGCCTCTGGAGTGGCCTAAGGCCTTAAGAATCCAACAGTACAGGATTCCAATGCGATGGCCCATTGAATCCCCAGCAGGAAGCAGGGTCAAGTATGGGAATCCAATTGGATCCCCGTACTTCCAATTGGTCATCCAATTGGTCATGACGACAAGAAATCTTTCGTTTTCCGCCTAAGCAATGTAGTTTTCTGTTAGCCGTTATACTTTGTCAAGCGATTTATACTTTTTTGAGATGAGATTTATACTCTTTTAAGATCCACTCATTTTCCCTATATATGTTTTGTTTAGAAAAGTTCAGCGTACAGAATGCGATAGGATCCATCAAAAATCGTATCGGATTCTGTTCGATAATGTGGGAATCCTCCAGGATTCTAATTGGATTCCGACATGAAATTAGAATTCAATGGGAAATCCCGATGACCCATTGGATCCCTATCAGAAACTGGGGACAAGTATGTGAATCCAATTGGATCCTTACGAAAATTTATGCACTGGTGTGAGTGAAAAAAAGTCTTTCTCAGCTTTTCAATCTGGTATTTACAGAAAAACATGGTTTGCTGAAACAGTACTAATCATTTTTTTTGTATGAAACGAATGATTTGAACATTGTATCTCCTATGATTTTCATTTTCTGTTCCTTACGGCCTTTGACGATCCGTGTCTGTCACTTTTGGCCAACACGTGTCACGTCATTTCTTGCTCTAGAGTATCACCCACAGCCACTCGCTTCCCGACACCCAACTCCATGGCATTTGCACAAGGGCACAGGGAAACTGCGGAAAAACTGAGTCGATACGGACTATCGATGAAATGACCCGCTAGGTAGTCGGAGTCCGGCTAAGCGGTCACCCATCCAAGTATTGGCCCAGGTCAATGATGTTTGCCATCAGGTCGTCGACTACTGGGCCTCGCAATATCATTGCTAATTTTGAAAAACCATACCCCACGACGCGCTTAATGATACCCAATTACAAAAAAATGTCTCGCTCCCGCTGAACCGAAAGGGATCGGCACGGAATTCCAGCGAATATTTTGCCAATCTTCTCGTTCTCGATACTTTGCTTTTTTTCGTCCTGGCCGATCGAAATATGCCGGTCGCGACATAGGCGTGTATGGCGGTTCCGAGGACATTGGACACGAGTTTGTTTGGTCCTGCCGAAACGGCTCCTGGTAACGAGAGTCCCTCGGCACGACCATGCTAGAGAGTGGATTGAACACATTTCTCTCGGTATAGCCGTGGTCGGCGTCGTTGGAGGCCGCGGGAATAACGACTTCCTGAAAGGTGGAAATTAAGCTATTAATTATCCGGGATAGCCGTGACCCTCTCCGCGTTTCGTATGCTCCTTCGCTATCGATGTTATGGGAGTAGCCAGCAGCATCCTTGCCTTCGCATACGTTCTTACACAACACGATTCCTCTTCATCGGCTCGTTTAATCCGCGATCGGTACACTCTCGCCGCATCATCGTTTCTTAACATTTTCATTTAATTTCTCATTCCTTTTCCCCTTGTTGCCTCGCCTCCTCCGACGTCTTGTGCGCCAATGACGGAAGTGTCGACGCCGTTCAATTATCGCGAGGCTGATTATTTTGTTACCTCGTCGCGCGTATCTTAATTGTGCCTGCATTTCCGAACCGTGACGCCTTCCAGCTGATCCATACGCGTGCATTTAGATAATAGATAATCGTTTACACGTGCACGAAATTATTTAGTGCATCTACTCGTTGATGGAGACTACTAATCTAGAGACCGAGAAAACGGTGAATTTTGACAATTTTTTTATGGATACCCAGTTGATGGAATGGAAATTCTGGTTAGAGGCGTTTTTTCTACATATCTTCGAGTATCTTGACAACTTTTTCCACAAGATTTCGTAGCGAATTGGCGGCGCTGAAGCTGATTGCAGCAAGTCATCGCCGATGTGATCCAATCACATCACACCAGGAAGTCTTCGCCGCTTGTGTTGCATTTTTTTGAACCTTACAACATTCTGGATCTAAGTACGGAGGGAATTTTCGATACGTTGAATAGTTTTTTCGAAAAAAAATGTTTTTGGCGATGTTTTTTTACGAAAACAACTTGTTTTCAAACATGCGCTATTTTTTTGAATATCGATATTTATGGACTTCTCTGGGTACTTCAGAGGCAAATCCTATCTAGAACTCAAATTATTTTGGGTTTTCGTCCGAGGTTAAAAATTGCTGAACTCTTCCTGTCAGCAGGACACTATTGGACAAATGTGATTGCTTCATCCAGCTTTCGGTTGGTTTTCCTGCAGGAATTCGTCCCCACCGTTTGTTTGGGACACCGCACATAAGGAGTCCTCATTGGGATCCAATTGGATTCTGTACCGTTCCCTGATGAACGCCGTTTGAGAATTCTTACCACGTTTGAATCGAAAATATGTGAAAAGTCACAAGAAAAAACTCGGTGTGTTGAAACATAATCTGCTTCGTAAGCATGTACATGTGTGTTGATATTGTGTCAAAGTGCATTAAAATTAATAACAATCGATATTTACAGTGGATTTTCAGTGATGTGATTCAAATTGATTTTTAAGATACACTTTTTTAACTGATCTATACTATTCTAGCATGAGATTTGTACTTTTTTAAGATCCACTCTTTTTATATATCCATGTAGTTTCTTTAGAAACATTAAACGTACAGAATACGATGAGATCCATCAAGAATCCCATTGGATTCGGTTCGATAATGTGTGAATCCTTCACGATTCGAATTGGATTCGTACATTGGATTCTAGCGGAGAATCTCGATGAGAATCCAACGTACGAGCGTGAAATTTTAGTATAGGGATCCAATGCGATGGCCCATTGTATTCCTAGCAGGAAGCAGGGACAAGTATGGGAATCCAAGTGGAACCTCCCGACAATTTCTGCACGGGTGGGTTATCGTTATCTATTGGCCGTTATACTTTTCCAAACGATTTATACATTTTAACAATATGATTTGTATTTTTTCAAGATCCATCAAGAATCGTATCGGATTCTGTTCGATAATGTGGGAAACCTTCAGGATTCAAATTGGATTCCTACATTCCAATGGGGATGTAGGAATCCAATTGGGATTCCTACATCACGGAATATGTATGGAAGGAACTGGTATAGCCCATTAAGGGGCTATACCAGTGTGACACTTTAAAAAAATTGATTTCTTTGCCTTTTCGACGGTCCATTGTATGGGCCAGGTATAGCTGATTAGTTTTTATGGTAGATATCTTTTTATCCTGCAAAAATCGTTTAATTTAAGTTAAATTTTTAAACGCGTTTTTCTCGAAATGGGATTTTTCAAACTTGCTGACATTGTAACTAAAAGAGCAATTAACCGATTGACTTGAAACTTGAACTGAGTACTCTTGAATATACTTACTCTACAATGACGTAGGATATTTTTGATTAGATAAAAATTGACGATTTGGCATTGAAAAAAAACGACTATTTTATAGGCAAGAAAACAGACTTTTTTCATAACTACGCCATTTTGTTAGATTTCGATATTTTTCGAAAATCCTACGTTATTGTACAGGAAGTACCTTCCAGTTTAACGACATTTTTTCCTTTTTCAGTTTCAGCTACTCAATCGGCCGGAATCATGTCAGCAGTGGAGGAACTTTTTTTGGCGCCTCCGAAGGCAGCGCATAAGTCGCTTGGATCTCAATGTTTTTCTATGAAAAAATTATATAATATAGGTCAAATATAGCCAAATATATTCTTAATTTTCCGAAACATTTAATTGAGTACTTTTCATCCAAAAATTTCCGAAAATCACCCAAATTTTGAACGTTCACACTGGCATAGCCCTTCAAGAATCCGATAGTATAGGGAATCAATGCGATGACCCATTGGATCCCTAGCAGAGAGCAGGGTCAAGTGTTAAAATCCAATTGGATCCCTATGATAATTTCTGCTGTGGATTATCCTCATTGGTCATGACAAAAGGAAATATTCCTTTTTTCGCCTGGGCAATGTGGTTTCCTGTAGGCCATTGTACGTTTTCAAGCGATTTATACTTCTTTAAGGGGTTACCCCACTTGCGATTTTGAAAAAATCGATTTTTTTATTGCATTTTTTTGAAGTATAAGTATCTGAGAATATGTCCTGAAAATTTCAAGTCGATCCGAACAAAATTGACTGAGATATGAGCATTGAAAGAGAAGAATCCGTTGTGTAAACGACCGGAAATTGAAACTTTAAACGCGTTTTTCTCAAAATGGCATTTCTGAAGTCGGTGACCAATATTGCTCGAACACTAATGAACCGATCTTCTTGAAATTTTGCAGGCTTGTTTAATACATAAAAATGTAGTCTTTAATCGTTCGATTTTTTTTTCGACAAAAAAAATGGCCGTTTTATAGCCAAAAAACGGCCGTTTTTTTTCGTTAAAATCGAACCATTAACTTTGACTGTCCGCCATTTTGTGAAAAATGAATATTTTTTAAAATCCTTCGATTAAAGACTAGTTTATACTTATATTTGACTAAATCCATCCGCATTTTTTTTTCAGATGATCCACTTCGCCGCAATGTTGGTCGCCGCAAACCGTGTATATAAAAACATTATTTCATTGACAGCCATTTGCCACTAAACAATGTAATATTTTTCAATAAAAAAATTACTGAAAGCTCTTCAAGATATGTTCTTTAAGATGGTATATTGATCGATTAAAAAAGTTTTGTAGTTTTCTTTAAAAAATTCATGAAAAAGGCCTTTTTTGGGCTACAACTGGGGGTAACGCCTTAATATAAGATTTCAACTTTTTCAAGATCCACAAAAAATCGTATCGGATTCTGTTCGACAATGTGGGAATTCTTCAGGATTCAAATTGGATTCCTACATTCCAATGTGGAATCCCAATAAGAATTCAATAGTATAGGGATCCAATGCGACGACCCATTGGAACCCTAGCAGCAAGCAGAAAGAAGTATGGGAATCCAATTGGATCCCTACAACATCCGCAACGAGTATCCACAAAAAATTGTCGAAATTTTCGATAAAACGAACTCCAGCGTTCCTCCACGACCGTCAACCATCCATTCAATGTGCAGCTTCCATTCTCCAACTATCCGCGTATACTTCCTTGAACCCTGAGCAAAGCAAGTTATACATTTCCTAAGGTGGTCATTGAACACTCGCTCCTCCCTATACGCGGCTTAATCGTCGAGACACTTGTCGAACAATTTGCTGACGAGATACCCGAGCACCTCCCGTTCCAGCCGCAACTATTGTACATGACGTTACTTTATTTAGTTATATATGTATAGGCAATATGCAGTCATTGGAGAACGCTCCGCGTCTCGCTTCCTCTTCATCTCTTCGTTCGCCTCGTGTGTATTCCTGAGAAATCAACCTTCCGGGAACTTCGGTTGGAGAAAACGTTGAACCACAAGGGAACTTGGCGCGAAGGGAATCCGCTCCCGTTTCGCGTTAACGCGCGTGTTACTCTACACTCCGTCGGCCAACGGTTCAGAGCCGTTTCACGTCGCGCTTTTTTTTTCGATCGCAGCTTCTACTTCAGTTGTCAATGTCGTCTGGATTATTTTCACACTGTGAGTGATATCGATCCATAAATGCGATGGCAGAAATAACTGACAAAAAGTAACTGTGTAGTTGGAATAATTTTTATTAATAATTATTATTATTATCTGTAAAAAAGTATATTATTATTAGTATATATAATTATAAAATACTATTATTAGTATATATATATATATATATATATATATATATATATATATATATATATATATATATATTATAATATAGTATATAATATAGTATATATTATATACTATATTATATACTATTATTAGTATATATAATTATAAAATACTAAATAACAACAATAATCATTATACAAGCAATATTAATAATCATGGTGGTTTTGTTGTTGTTATCACTATTATTAATGCTTGCACTATTTTAATTTCACGTATTTTACATTCAGTATTTCAATATTGTTATTATTATCACTTTAATTGCATTCTGGAATTACAAGGTTTCATGAAAACTCAATTACTATTGTATATTATTTATAAAATATTGTTATTGATATTAATATCTTCCTTGAATCATTGAATTCAACAATTTTATAATAAATTAATTGATTATTCTTGAATAACTTTATGTTTATTAAATTATTGTTATTATATATAATTTATTAAATATTATTATTACTATTTATCATTACGATCTATTGCTACTATTATTGGTTTTTTCCTTAGGTACATGCTTTTCGCATTTGTTACCTATTCTTCCCCACATTATGACCGTTCTTTCCTCTTACTGTTTCCTCTGTTTTTCTGCATCTTTCTCTCTGTTCCCCCCCCCCCCCCTCTTGCGGCCGCAGCCGACTTCCCCCTCCGTATTATATTCATCATGACATTTTCTGTCATGGGTATAGGGAAACTGCGGAAAACCTATACCAATACAGCCGGCCATCGAATTCGCCCCCCGGTCGTGGAACTAGTCTTATTTCGCCGCGAAATGCCGAAGAAAAACATTTCACGACGAAATGTACGCGACCGGGATTCGAACCCGCGACCTCCCGGTCCGCTGGTTTAGTGGCGAGCACGCTAACCACTAGACCATCGCACCGGTTCACCTATTGCTACTATTATTTTTATTGAATTGTTGAATTCAATAATTAAATAATCATTCAACTCAATCTGATTTAATAATTTCCAATTATCAAATTATTATTATGATATATTATTTATTCATTTCAATTATTATTCAATGAAGGCCTTAGGCCACTCTAGAGGCCGAAAAAATAGGCTTTTTGGAGATTTTTTTTCAGAAAAACTAGAAAATAAATCGAGATTACAAAAAAGGGTGTTTATCATACATATCAGTGACTGTATACAATAATTTTTTTGAAGCGATTAATTTCCAAATGGCGGCTGTGCAGCGTTGATCTCAAAACTGCATTTTTTAAGTTGGCCGGAAGCATAACTCAGACAATTTTCGACCGATTCACTTGAAATGTTGAATATATCTTGAAAAGTACATTGTCTATGGAAGTACGTAGGATTTTTTTTTATTTTGCATTGTTCATTTGTTATCAACAATTATCTTTTATATTATTAAAAATATTTTGGGAAGTGAAAAATTTACCTACAAAATCGTCGGATAATTGTTAATAACAAATGAACTATGCAGTATAAAAAAAATCCTACGTACCTCCACAGACAATGTATTTTTCAACATATATTCAACATTTGAAGCGAATTGGTTGAAAATTGTCTGAGTTATGTTTCCGGCCAACTTGAAAAATGCAGTTTTGAGATCAACGCTGCACAGCCGCCATTTTGAAATTAATTGCTTCAAAACAATTATCGTATACAGGCACTGATATTTATGATAAACACCCTTTTTTGTAATCTCGATTTATTTTGTAGTTTTTCTGAGAAAAAAATCCCCAAAAAGCCTCTTTGTATTATGAAAAGCCTATTTAATAAAAGCCTAGCATTTTATTATTTAATGCATTTATTATTATTATTATCCTGATCACTATGTTCATAATTATCGTCAATATAACTATTATTGCTGTTGTTGTTGTATTTGCTGTTATTATCATCATGTATCATTGAATCGTCCTTGTTTTTAATTTCAGAAACATTAAATCTCGATAAAATTGCACAGTAAAATGAAAACCAAAAAAAAAAGTTTTAAACTTTTTTT
>OZ023319.1:10668429-10698429 GCA_964007375.1 Ophion obscuratus
GATTCTGCACTGTTTCCCGATAAACGCCATTTGGGAATTCACACTACGTTCGAATCGAAAATATGTGAAAAGTCGCGAGAAAAAACTCGGCGTGTTGAAACATAAGCTACACGCTTTGTGAGCATGTACGTGTGTGGTGATATTATGTCAAAGTGCAGTGAATTAAATAACAAACGATAATTCTAGTGAATTTCCAGTGATGTGAATAAAATTGATTTTTAAGATATATGCATTTTCAAGCGATCTATACTTTATTAAGGTTCACTCATTTTGTAGATCCATATAGTTTCTTTAGAAACATTCAACGTACAGAATGCGATGAGATCCTTCAAGAATCGTATCGGATTCCGTTCGATAATGTGGGAATTCTGTAGGATTCAAATTGGATTCGTCCATTGGATTCTATTGGAAAATCTCGATTAGAATTCAATGTACGAGGGTGACGTTTTTACCAATTTTTTTCACTAACGTTTTTACTGAAGCTTTTAGTAAAGGCTTTAGTAAAAACGTTAGTGAAAAATACTTTTAAGATCCACTCATTTTGTATATCCATATATTGCGTTTAGAAACATTCAACATACAGAATGCGATGAGATCCATCAAAATCGTATCGGATTTTTTTCGATGACGTGTGAATCCTTTAGAATTCAGATTGGATTCTAATGGGGAATCCCGATTATAATCTATACTCGTGATTGGATTTCGGCTAGAAACAAGTTGGAAACAAGCTAGAAAAAACATGAGATCCATCAATAATCGTATCGGATTTTGTTCGATGATGTGTGAATCCTTCAGGATTCAAATTGGATTTGTACATTGGATTCTAATGTGGAATCCCGATTATAATTCATACTCATGATTGGATTCCGGATAGAAACAAGTTGGAAACAAGCTAGAAACAACATGGGATCCATCAAGAATCGTATCGGATTTTGTTCGATGACGTGTGAATCCTTCAAGATTCAAATTGGATTCTAATGGGGAAACCCGATTATATCATACTCCATCCCGACCATACTCATGATTGGATTCCGGCTAGAAACAAGTTGAAAACAAGCTAGAAACAACATGGGATCCATTAAGAACCGTATCGGATTTTGTTCGATGACGTGTGAATCCTTCAGGATTTAAATTGGATTCGCACATTGGATTCTCATGGGAAATCCCGATCATAATCCAATGTACAAGCATGGCATTTTAGTATAGTGATTTAATGTGATGACCCACTGGATCCTTAGCTGGAAGGCGGGACAAGTATCAGAGTCCAATTGGATTCTTAAGATTTGTGCACGGGTGGGTTGTCGTCATCGGTCATGACGATAGAGAATTTCCCGTTTTCCGCCTGAGCAGTGTGGCTTCCTGTTGGCCTCTGTACTTTCTCAAGCGATTTATACTTTTTGAAGATAAGATTTATCCTTTTCTTTAGATCCACTCATTTCCTATATAAATACGTTTCATTCAGAAACACTTAACGTACAGCATGCGATCAGATCCATCAACAATCGCATCGGATTTTGTTTGACGACGTGTGAATCCTTCAGGATTCAAATTGCATTCGTACATTGGATTCCAATGGGCAATTCCGATAATAATCCAATGTACAAGAGTGACGTTTTAGTACAAGAATCCAATACGATGGCCCATTGGATCCCCAGCAGGAAGGAGGGACAAGTACGGCAATCCAATTGGATCCCCACCCAATATCTGCACGGGTGGCTTATCGTCATCAGTCATGACGATAGAGAATTTCCCGTTTCCCGCCTGAGCAGTGTGGCTTCCTGTTGGCCTCTGTACTTTCTCAAGCGATTTATACTTTTTAAAGATAAGATTTATCTTTTTCTTTAGATCCACTCACTTTCTATATAAATCCGTTTAATTCAGAAACACTTAACGTACAGCATGCGATCAGATCCATCAACAATCGTATCAGATTTTGTTCGACGACGTGTGAATCCTTCAGGATTCAAATTGCATTCGTACATTGGATTCCAATGGGCAATTCCGATAATAATCCAATGTACAAGCGTGACGTTTTAGTACAAAAATCCAATACGATGGCCCATTGGATTCCCAGCAGGAAAGAGGGACAAGTACGGCAATCCAATTGGATCCCCACCCAATATCTGCACGGGTGGCTTATCGACATCGGTCATAACGATAGAGAATTTCCCGTTTCCCGCCTGGGTAGTGTGGCTTCCTGTTGGCCTCTGTACTTTCTCAAGCGATTTATACTTTTTAAAGATAAGATTTATCTTTTTCTTTAGATCCACTCACTTTCTATATAAATCCGTATCATTCAGAAAAACTTAACGTACAGCATGCGATCAGATCCATCAACAATCGTATCGGATTTTGTTCGACGACGTGTGAATCCTTCAGGATTCAAATTGGATTCGTACATTGGATTCCAATGGGCAGTTCCGATTATAATCCAATGTACAAGCGTGACGTTTTAGTACAAAAATCCAACACGATGGCCCGTTGGATCCCCAGCAGGAAGGAGGGACAAGTACGGCAATCCAATTGGATCCCCACGACAATATCTGCAAGGGTGGCTTATCGTCATCGGTCATGACGATAGAGAATTTCCCGTTTCCCGCCTGGGCAGTGTGGCTTCCTGATGGCCTCTGTACTTTCTCAAGCGATTTATACTTTTTGAAGATAAGATTTATCCTTTTCTTTAGATCCACTCATTTCCTATATAAATACGTTTCATTCAGAAACACTTAACGTACAGCATGCGATCAGATCCATCAACAATCGTATCGGATTTTATTCGACGACGTGTGAATCCTTCAGGATTCAAATTGGATTCGTACATTGGATTCCAATGGGCAGTTCCGATTATAATCCAATGTACAAGCGTGACGTTTTAGTACAAAAATCCAATACGATGGCCCGTTGGATCCCCAGCAGGAAGGGGGGACAAGTACGGCAATCCAATTGGATCCCCACGACAATATCTGCACGGGTGGCTTATCGTCATCGGTCATGACGATAGGAAATTTTCTGTTTTCCGCCTGGGCAATGTGGTTTCCTGTTGGCCGTTGCAATGACACAAGTATATACGCGTGTACACGAGCACACGGATGTCGTGCGGTCTCCGTTATTACATACGGTGACGAGACGACGATCTCGTCACTCCCAGCGGAAATCGCTTAATTTCGTGGCTCGTATGAGACTCTGCCACGGTGAATTTAATATTCGTTGGATCCAACGGGTATGTGGGGTTGGAGTGAGAGACCCAGGGGGGTGGGGGGGGGGGGGGGGGGGGGGGTAACGTCGCCTTCACGGACTGTTTGTGAGTGATGATAGAGCGAAGGGAGAAGACTATCTCTCTCTATCACTCTTTCTCTCTCGCACACATTCTCTTGCAATGGTCCTGGGCTGGATGATGAGGAGACCTCCTTGGAGTTCGCGGGAGTCGTATGGACGCGAGAAAGGGTAAGGGAGGAGAGATTTCTCGTTCTCTCTCTCTCTCTCTCTCTCTCTCTCTCTCTCTCTCTCTCTCTCAAAAGCCACAGCCTCACGCTATATGTTATGGTTCTCGTCTCCCTGATAACATTGCATCACGTTTCGTCGACGACGAGTGTACGCGAATGCGACGACGGAAGTGAGCTATATTGGGGGTGCGGGGACTCGAATTAGAGGGCTCGCGGTTACGCGACACACACACACACACACATGACAATCTCGAGACGAGAGACGAATTTCATTTTCATCTAAACTTCTCCTCGCAGTCACGATTTAATTCTTCGCCCCGATGAACAATCAACATACCTGAATAATTTATCACTTTTCGTCAGGATCCGCTTACATTAGTCGCACTTGTCACCTATGCCATTGATTTTCAGAGGTAATATATGTAAAATAAAAATTGCTGTGCTGCCATCTTAGCTCGCGATCGGCGCGATAAAAAATTCTTTGAGTTTCTCCATTTTTATCGACTTTCCGATACTCGGATCGGTGAACAGTTGGTCATGCACTGGTTCGCAGTCCGACACCCAAGCTGGTCGGTTTCGCTGAGTTTGGCACAGGTTTTCCAGTTTTCCTGTGCCCTCGTGCGAACGCGATACACTAGCCTGTTAAGGGGTTAGGCTACTTTGGAAACAAAATTGATAATCGCTTCAGCCAACTCAAATTGAAGAGGCAGGTCGAACGTATGGACCAGCAATCGCAGATTGAAGGTAAACTCATGATTGCAACAATAAAACTGATGGTAGAACTTTAAACGCGTTTTTCTCGAAAGTATGTTCTCCAAAACGGTGATTATTATTATATGTTTTCTCGATATTTAGTTAACGGATCGACTCGAAATATGGTTCACTCATTCAGCGTAACAGTATTTTAGTCCTGAAGACCGTTCTCCTTTTTCACAATTTTTTCGCTTGTTATTCACAATAATGTTGTTTTTTTGGTCAAAAAATGAAGAAAAAAAATCATAATTTCTTGTTTAGATGATTGAAACACGGTGACAAAGAAAAACTCGGTCAAGTCTTAGCCAATATTATCGATTTTCAGAAAAACCTGTTTTTTGTTTTGTTTCAGATCAACCGGGAGACGAAATAAAGTACACCGTTGAGCAGATCACGTTTAAAGGCCCAGAGCAAAGACTAGATTATTCATAACTTATTTAATTATTAATATTAATTTATGAAATTTGGTCCATAACTTTTTTAATGTACACACACGTAAATATCGAAACGATTTTTTAATCACCTTACTTATTCCTTCGAAATTATTCTTTTTTATAACCTCAATTCTCGGGTCGTCACAGTAGCCTAACCTCTTAAGGCCACACGAAAGAACATTGGAACTGTACACACACACACACACACACACACACACACACACACACACACACACACACACACACACACACACACACACACACACATATATATATATGGATATTAGGCTGTCCGGATCAAACTCACGGACACGTTTTTCATTACAACTTCAGAAGTATGATAATGATTCCAGTAAAAAAATTTATATGCTTTAGAGTTATTTTCCTCCACCATAAATACACCGTTGCAATCGCTCGGAAAGGTTTCTAACAGAGAGATATTTGCCATTTTCATCACCTTCAATGATCTCCTCAGCCTTTTCAACCCAAAGTTCCCTGCGTCCTCTTGACAATCTTTGTCACAAGTTTAAGTTGCGTAATTTTCATCCAGACGCTATAACGTATATGTTTTTTTTTCTTCACCATTCGTGCACCTACACAGTTACCAAAACTCAAATCGGACGTTAAAAACCGAGTCATAAATTATTTAACCTCTCAAATTAATTGTCGAAGGCATAAATGGTAAATCTGGGTCGACGATCCTTGCCGTTAAATATGAAAAGCGAAGAACGAATCTGAGAAGCCACGGCGGCAAAATGAGAGCTAATCCTGGCCTTCTCTCACGTGAAACTAAAACCGGTGAGAGACGAGAAGCCCAAGATACGAAGGGATTTGGAGCCAGGAGTATCACGTATAGATACGACGCTCTCTCTCTCTCTCTCTCTCTCTCTCTCTCTCTCTCTCTCTCTCTCTCTCTCTCTCTCTCTCTTACCCACACACATACGTGTGAAATCTTTTCCCCAGAGTATCGTGTATTCTCGTATACGGGTATATAATACTATCTATTATGTGGATATAGAAGCGTGCGTGCCGAGCCGACACCGAATCACATAATAATACGAAAGTAAGGCGCGGTGGCACGGGGCTAATTCGAATCTTATTTCAACCCCCTCTCACCCCCCTAGAGCTCTCCAGGCCCGTTCTCATGACGAAGGAGAAGATGAGGATATATATGACAAGGGCCAGCGAAAACTCGTGAGCTGAGGACGAGCGAGGAGGCGCGATCGCGCCCGGGATTAGCTACGTCGGTGAGACTCGCGCACCCGCGGAACTCGAAGAATTCGGCTTCTTCCTCTCACTCTCTCTTTCTTTTTCAGCTTTTCATATATATATATATATATAGACACGATGGGTGAGCCCTTCAGTTCGCGATACGCGAGCATCCGGGCGCCTCGAAGAATTTGCTACAGTGCGACAGTTTAACGTATGGAGGGCCACACATGACTTCACCGCTGTCCTTTATAGGGATTTTCTGTCCTGCATATTGACTCGAAATATAGTACACTTATTTAGTGTAATGATAATTTAATCCTGAAAAACGTTTTTTTTTAAATTAATTTTTCAATAGTTATTAACAATACTGATATTTTTCCTCAAATATATATATATACATGGGTGTATATTTTATTTTTATTTTTTATGCATATATATATATATATATATATATATATATATATATATATATATATATACATTTGTTTTCAAAAAATAATTGGACAAAATAATTGTTACGAATTTACCGGAGATTTTTTTGAAGATAAGTCAATCTCGTCATATACAGGAGATGTTTTGAAGATGAATCAATACTCATGATCATCTACAGGAGATTTTTTGAAGGTGAGTCGTTACTCATCATTATCTACAGGGGATTTTTTGAAGATGAGTCATTACTCATTATCATCTATAGGAGATTAATTGACGACGAGTCAAAACTCTTTATCATCTATAGGAGATTTCTTGAAGATGAGTCAATACTCTTTATCATTTTCACGGGATCTTTTGAAGATGAGTTAATACTCATTATCATCTACCGGAGATTTTTTTGAAGATAAGTCAATCTCATCATTTACAGGAGATGTTTTGAAGATGAATCAATACTTATAATCCTCTACAGTAGATTATTTTACGACGAGTCAAAACTCGTTATCATCTACAGGAGATTATTTTACGATGAGTCAAAACTTGTTATCATCTACAGGAGATTTTTTCGAAGATGAGTCATTGCTCATTATTGTCTACAGGGGATTTTTTGAAGATGGGTCATTACTCATTATCATCTATAGGAGATTATTTTAAGATGAGTCAATACTCGTTATCATCTTCGCGAGATTTTTTGAAGATAAGTCAATCTCATCATTTACAGGAGATGTTTTGAAGATGAATCAATACTCATGATCATCTACAGGAGATTTTTTGAAGGTGAGTCGTTACTCATCATTATCTACAGGGGATTTTTTGAAGATGAGTCATTACTCATTATCATCTATAGGAGATTAATTGACGACGAGTCAAAACTCTTTATCATCTATAGGAGATTAATTGACGACGAGTCAAAACTCTTTATCATCTATAGGAGATTTCTTGAAGATGAGTCAATACTCTTTATCATCTTCACGGGATCTTTTGAAGATGAGTTAATACTCATTATCATCTACCGGAGATTTTTTTGAAGATAAGTCAATCTCATCATTTGCAGGAGATGTTTTGAAGATGAATCAATACTCATAATCATCTACAGGAGATTATTTTACGACGAGTCAAAACTCGTTATCATCTACAGGAGATTATTTTACGATGAGTCAAAACTCGTTATCATCTACAGGAGATTTTTTCGAAGATGAGTCATTGCTCATTATTGTCTACAGGGGATTTTTTGAAGATGGGTCATTACTCATTATCATCTATAGGAGATTATTTTAAGATGAGTCAATACTCGTTATCATCTTCGCGAGATTTTTTGAAGATAAGTCAATCTCATCATTTACAGGAGATGTTTTGAAGATGAATCAATACTCATGATCATCTACAGGAGATTATTTTACGACGAGTCAAAACTCGTTATCATCTACGGGAGATTATTTTACGATGAGTCAAAACTTGTTATCATCTACAGGAGATTTTTTGAGGACTCATTATTATCTACAGGGGATTTTTTGAAGATGAGTCATTACTCATTATCATTTATAGGAGACTATTTTACGACGAGTCAAAACTCTTTATCATCTACAGGAGATTATTTTAAGATGAGTCAATACTCGTTATAATCTTCACGAGATTTTTTAAAGATGAATTAATACTCATTATCATCTACCGGAGATTTTTTGAAGATAAGTCAATCTCATCATTTACAGGAGATGTTCTGAAGATGAATCAATAGTCATTTTTATCCGAAGAAAATTACGACGACAGGACAATGGACTGCTCCGAGGACGTTCCGCGAGGTCGAATGTCCTCAAAATCACCTTTACCCATACACATATCCAACGAATGAAGCGGGACGAATCTTGGAGTAAGATATTTCGCATGCCGAAGCCGCGCTGCTTCATCCTCGCACAGAAGACCCGCCGATATTCTCATCTCGCTGGTTGTCACGTCAATGCGACGTGAGTTCACAGCTCGACCTTGCCGAAATAAATTTGTTCACTTTCTGATTGCTCGTACGCATATAGCTGCGTGTTCGAAGCGACGATGAGTTGCTTGACCCGGTGCTCGTCGTCTCGCTGGTGCCCGCTGCGATCCGATCGCGTCTCGCGGAGGCCCTTCGGAGGCCGAAAAAAAGCAAACTGCAACATTTTTTTGCACCAAGCAACAATTCGGGAAAAAAACGAGGTGGAACGAAAAAAAAAAGAAACACGTGTGTTCGCGGCGTTGGACCAGACGGATAACTCTTTCAGTCGAGTGTGCGGTCGGACGGACGTTGGCAAAAAGTGAAGACGAAAATTTCTTCACGGGAGGCCACGTGTGCGAGGTAGATTTTTTTTTTGTTCCACGTCGTTTCGCGTCTTCTCGGATTTTTCGCTACCTCGCTTACCCCGCCGATCGGACAATGCGTGCCGCGCGTACCATTGCACCAAAAGTGAGTGGGATGTCGCGATGTGCATCGGCCCGCAAAACTGAGACGACCGGACGAGCGAGCCCGAACAAGGCCCAGGAATAAGGCAGCGGTATAAAAAAAAATGTTCCAACAGGTCGCGCGATACTCGGATCTCTCAATAATAATATCTTCGACTCGGAAAGCTCAACGGAATGCAATATCCATAAAACTGCTATCGTCGACTCTAACCGTCCGCAAATTTGAGTTAGGATACTCTGTAGGCATGGAAAATGTTCACACACACGTACGTCGCTTCTCAACGCGCACCTCTACGTGCAATCTCGTAATACACTACACAAAATTACTTTCTTGCTCTCGTATTTTCTTGAATTTTTTTAACTTTCTTACTTTAAGGCCACCACTTAGTACAGTCGTGCTGTCGCTGAAAAAAAAACCCGGAATCGGAGAAAATTAGAAGAAGGCTAGTTTTTTGACAGGTGATTTTGTAGGTGCCGCGGGTGCTAAATCCAAGTTTGCCTAAAAATCGGGGTGTAGGGCTCTTTTTTAGGGACTGAAAGGAGATGGGGGTGGATTAATGCCAAACTACAACCCCTACGAGGTCGGCGCCGTGAGACAAAATGTTCAGAAAAATCCGGGCTTTAGTTTTGTCCACAGCGCCGAAGTCGTGGAAGTTCATTTTGAGGGTGAAAAAGTGGGGTGAAATTTTCCGAAAAATCGGTTTTAATTCAATAACTCTTTGGGAAAAAATCGTACGTTTTTTGTTCAAATGGGAACGTTGTAGCCCTTGAAAAGACGCGTCGATCGAGTATTCGATCATCACTCTCCGATAATATCTTCACCCCCAAAAAATGGTTAAAAAACCAAAAACAAAAAAAAATAGTTTATTGAATAACTCAAAAACAATCGGTTTTTCGAGTATGGTTCAAATGTACGAAATGTAGAGAATAATTTTCTCCATATTTTCGTTGCTATGGACCACCCTTGAATTTTGATTTTCCAACACCTCTCGGGGGTTGAACATTCAAAATGAAATTCTGGGAAAACTATTGACGGCACGAATTCGCCGCTGTGGAAGAATTTGTAGCTTGAACCCTCAGCTACATTTTTGTCCACAGCGCCAAACTCATATCTTTTTAGTTTCGGTCAATGGTTTTCCCAGAATTTCATTTTGAATTTTCAACCCCTGAGAGGGGTTCGAAAAAGCAAAATTCAAAAGTTGTGCATAGGAACGAAAATATAGAGAAAATTATTCTCTACATTTCGTACATTTGATCCATCCCCGAAAAATCGATTGTTTTTGAGTTATTCAATAAACAATTTTTTTGTTAATTCTTCAACAATTCTTTTGCGGGTGAAGATATTATTGGAGAGGGTTGATCGAATACTCGATCGACGCGTCTTTTCAAGGGCTACAACGTTTCCATTTGAACAAAAATTGTATGAATTTGTCCTAAAGAGTTATCGAATGAAAACTGATTTTTCAAAATTTCACCCCACTTTTTCACCCCCAAAATGAACTTCCACGACTTCGGCGCTATGGACAAAAATAAAACCCGGATTTTTCTGAACATTATGTCTCCCGGCGCCGACCTCGTGGGGGTTGTAGTTTGGCATTAATCCACCCCATCCTCTAAAAAAACCCTACCCCCCGATTTTTAGGCAAACTTGGTCTTAGCACCCGTGGCACCTACAAAATCACCTGTCAAAAAACTAGCCTTCTAATTTTTTCCAATTCCAATATACAGCACGACTGTACTAACTGTAACGGGTCGGAAAAAAACGTTTTTTTTGTTGTACTTTCTGAAAGTATACATGTTCGAGAATATGTGAGAATGTTTAAGTAATGATATTGAAAATTGACCATTTCACAGAAGATTTTGTGAGAGCAGGTAGCGATTTACGTACGGTAACATTTTTGATCGCGTTTTTCTCGAACGACTTTTCTCGACCTGGCCGGAATCATAAGTCTAGCTGTAATAGGGTAATTTACTCTATGTAAGAAAAATAATGATAATGTATAAACGAGGTAGTTTTCGCAATGAGTAATCGATTAGGGCGGGATATACATTTAGACAGGAACAAAAAATAAGAAATATTGAGGGACTTTTTAAACTAAGAAATAATTATTCTACAATTATCAAACTTTAGGTATACTTCAATAGTATATTTAAGGGGTTAGGCCACTCTAGAGGCCGAAAAAATAAGCTTTTTGGGGATTTTTTTTAGAAATTAAAAACAAGGACGTTTCAATGATACATAATGTTAATAACAACAAACACAACAACAGCACTAATAATCGTATTGACGATAATTATGAAGATAGTGATCAGGATAATAATAATAATAAATGTATTATATAATACAATTTTTCCTAATATTCGATAGTAATTGAATTTAAGGGATGAGGCCACTCTAGAGGCCGAAAAAATAGGCTTTTTGGGGATTTTTATTTCAGAAAAACTACAAAATAAATCGAGATTACAAAAAGGGCGTTTATCGTAAATATCAGTGACTGTATACAACAATTTTTTTAAAGCGATTAATTTCAAAATGGCGGCTGTGCAGCGTTTATCTTAAAACTGCATTTTTTAAGTTGGCCGAAAACATAACTCAAACAAATTTCAACCGATTGATTTGAAATGTTGAATATATCTTGAAAAATACATTGTCTATGGAAATAGGAGGGATTTCTTTCACATTGCATAGTTCATTAGTTATTAACAATTATCTGACAATTTTCTGGAAAAAATCCCCAAAAAGCCTCTTTTTCGGCCTCTAGAGTGGCCTAAGGCCTTAATAAAATTAACTTCACTTTCTTCCTTTTTTTCTGTAAAAAAAAATCATTGTATTTTTCTTCGGAACCAGTTTATATTTTTCATTTCCCGCTGTACATCCACCGAAGGGTTGGAATTTAATCGACATCCCAAAATAAATAATTCTCCACAAAAACGGTTTCTAAACCACCTCCAAAACTTACCCCCGGTCTGTCCGGATCTCCCAACCTCTCGTCGATCCTTATAAATAAAACAAAAAAATAATCACCTATTCCACAATCGTCGCGAAAGAACTTCCCATTTTTCGTATCACTCGATCAACGCGTCATCGAGCCCCATCCTCGTGTCAGCCCCACACTTTGCTTTCTCTCGAATTGTTTCGTTCCACAGCCCCTAACCCCTCCCCCCCTTCTCCTCCTAGCGATCGCTGAAGCCCAACTGCACTCGTTACATTTTTTCCCCTAATCACGCCGCGAATTTACCGAACCGATTTTAAAGACGCGAAATTCTCTCGAGGAACTCTCAGTCGCGAAGAAGGGATAGAGAAGCGAGCGGAGCAATGAAACTGAGAGACCATCAACGAGATGTTCGAGAGAAGCACCAGCAAAAGAGTCGACGAAACGAGCTCGCTCGATCGTTCAGTCGTCGGGAGCATAAGACACATACACACACACACACACACACACACACACACACACACACACACACACACACACACACACACACACACACATTTATATAAACACACAAACTTACTCAACGAGTTCTTCGCGGTCCACGCGCGAGCTGGAGATCCCTGAAGACCACCAACGTAGAAGAGAAGCAAAGAGCACCAGTAAAGTATTATGGAGCAGTGAAGAAGAGAGAAGAGAGTACATCTGGCAAAGCGCGACGTTTTCGCATGAAACGAGTGACAGAGAGAGAGAGAGAGAGAGAGAGAGAGAGAGAGAGAGAACCACCTCGTGATTTTCTGGGCTCGCGAAAGCCGCGAAAAATGCAAAGACGATTAATGGGGGCGCGGTTATTTGTCATTGAGATTCCGCGTCGATTTGCCGAAGACCAAGTCGAAAAGAATGTATTAAATGTTATACACATATATAACACATCTATATATATATATGTGTGTGTATATATATATATATATATATATATATATTGGCTATATAGCTATATACAGGGTGTCCCTCTTATCTCTGCCACTCGAAATAACTCGGTTTTTATCGACGTCACGAAAAAATGTTCCGGACAAAAGTTGAGCGGTGTGAAGGGGGCCATCAAAGGCAACCAATTTTTTTTTTTTACTTCGGTAGAGGCGCCGTCGCACAGCGAAGGTCAACTCCACTGTTTTAAATGGAATGGTACATTTTTTTCAACCATCTTGTGGAGCACCTTAAGCCGCATAAACAACATTGGGGTGTCAAAGTCGTTCAAGGTCACTTATTAAAATGAAATACAAATCTCAATATCTCGACTCACTACCAAATATTTGGTAGTGATCCGAGATATTTGGATTTGTATCATCGACACTGACCTTCAATGACCTTGAACAACACCCTGTATATATATATATATATGTGTGTGTGTGTGTGTGTGCGTGCGTGCGTGCGTGCGTGCGTGCGTGCGTGCGTGCGTGCGTGTGTGTGTGTGTGTGTGTGTGTGTGTGTGTGTGTGTTGTGTGTGTGTGTGTGTATGAACTACGTGTATAGCTACGACTTTATAAATCGATCTTAATTTTTTAACAGTCATGTAAAAATGACGAATTGACGTACTTCCCATCCGTGTGCATCCATCGATCGTCGTTTGATTTTGTTTCCTCAATAATCCACACCTCGGTGGTCCAATTTTGAAATATATGTATGTGTGTGTACATATATATACACATGTGTGTGTGTGTGTGTGTGTATATTACCGGTCAAAAGCTTTCGGACACTTCAGATCATTACAAAACTTTCAATCACTTTGGATAATTGCAGAATTGTATCAGAATAATATAAGTCATTATAACGAGCTATATGGTATCTTCGAAAAATAAGAAATAAAATGCTTTATATTATTTTACCATTATTTCGCAATTATCCAGTGATCGAAAGTTTTGCAATCATCTGAAGAGTCTGAAAAATTTTGACCGGTAGTGTATCTATATATATATATATATATATATATATATATATATATATATATATATATATATATATATATATATATATATATATATATATATATATATATATATATATACATTCCAGGTGTCCCATTTTATTCTTACACCTGATTTATCTTGAAAAACACTGCTCCGATCAAGTATTGAGTAAAATAAAACTTTTAGGGTTTAAAGAGGACGTTCAAAATAAATATTTTTTGGCCCAAAATTCAAAATGGTGACGTTAAGATAGCGGACTGTTTTTAATTAATGGGATCATGAAGATTTTTTTCACCAAAACATTTATTGAACCATAATTAACAACTTATGAAGGGAAAGTTTTTTGATAACGTTCATAATTTGTAGGCTAGAATACTATTTTTCACTATTTTAGCGCTATCCAGAATGTACCACGAGAAGGTAAAGTCTTCAACATCCCTAGTGTAAGTATGTGTGTGCGTGCGTGCGTGCGTGCGTGCGTGTGTGTGTGTGTGTGTGTGTGTGAGTGTGTGTGTGTGTGTGTGTGTGTGTGTGTGTGTGTGTGTGTGTGTGTGTGTGTGTGTGTGTGTGGGGTTAAGTTTGTTCGATAACCCAAACAATCCTAAACTGTCTTTGCGGCTCATCACTTCCGTTATCAAACAAGCCCAAGTGTGCGTGTGCGTTTGTTTCGGTTTATTATGAAATTATGAACGTTATCAAAAAACTTTTCCCACGAAAGTTGGTCGTTTTGGCCTGATAAATGTTTTGGTGATAAAAAAATTCACGTACCCACTAAAAAAACGCCATTTTGAATTTTGGACCAAAAAGAAATATTCTTTGAACGCTGTACTGTGTACCCTAATAGTTTCATTATACTCAATACTTCATCGGAGCAGTATTTTTCGAGATAAGTCCGGTGTAAGACTAAAATGGGACACGCGGTGGGGTATACCTTAAGGGGTCTTCTAACTTTAGACGCTAGAAAAAGGCTGTTTTCATTAACTTGTGTGATAGGTTTATATTATAGATATTCATATAAAGGTTAATAAATACACTTTGGAGATACATTTTTTTTAATATATTTATTTACAATTTATTTATTTTTATTTATTTATTAATTAGATACACAGATATTTGTTTATTTATTAGAAATAATTTATTTGGAATATTAAAATAAAATTATCGATTCATAGGCGAAAATGGTAGTTAAAAAAATGTCCTAAAAAATTGTAAGTTTGCGCTGTTGATGAAATCTCGGAGACGGATCATCCGAGACAAAAAAGTCAAATGACTATAGCGCATATCATACGATTTTCGATATATGCAAAAATAACAAAACGGCCTACATTTTTCGAAAAAACAAAAAAAAACTTATTTTATCACCGTTTCGGGAAACAAAAAAAGTAAATTCAAAACTAAAAAAAATCCTTGAGTTGCGCTATAGCTATAGTTATAAAGAATATGTGGTTATAATTTCATAAGGGTCGGTTCAGTAGTTTCGAAGATTTTATCAACAAGCTGTCGAAACACGTTGTTTCGACGTTACAAAAAATTTTGAAAATGTACTTCGAAAGGGTATTTATCAAATGTAACAACTTTGATATCAAGATCTATAATATAAACCGATAAAAAAAAAGCATGAATATAGAATGTTTAGCTCCTAAAGTGAGAAGCCCCTTAAGTGTCGTTCTTCACGAAACGTACTTCGTGAAGAACGTTTACAGGACCATTTAACGACAGGATTACAAACTTTCTCCATCTCCACTTCCGTACCTAATTAACTGAAGCGAATTAACAAAAAAATTCTACGCAGCGAGCGAGATAGGGATAAGCGATGAAAAAAAAGGGCGTGTATATTTGCGAAGTGAAAGAAAAGAACAAAGCCGAGGAGGCGTGGATCGAGGTTCGTTAAAGGAGAATATACCCGCGGTCGAAGCGCGCGAATTAGTCACAGCATATACGTGCGATATGGCGGGATCGAAAAATTTCAAAAAAACCATTCCAACCGTGTGCTCCGGCAGTCATTGAGGAATAACGCAGCGATTCGAGCGCGGGCATTAGCGGAGAAGGAATTTCTGCCAATTTCCTATATCGCCGCACTTGCCGTGTGTTTCGATGTGTGCGCGTTAATAATATTCGCGAAATGGATTTCGGTGTGGGAAGGTTGAAAGGGGGCGTTCGAATGGCAAAAAAAAACTAGAAACTTTCGCTCCGTAGGGAGACACGAGGAGATTGGGAGCGGGGAAAAAATAAAAATTATTCATAAGATTTTAGAAAATTAAGGTTATAGATATTATAGACGAGTTCGGATAGATTTTGTCAATGTATGCTGCCATCATATGGAAGAAGGTGGCATCTACAAAAAAAAAAACGCGAAAACACGTTTTTGATACCGTTGGAATCAATACAAAATTTCCCATCGTTCGGTATAGCCCACACGAAAATAAAATATATGTAAAAATATATTTTTCGATATATTAAAAAAGGATGTAAAATATATTTCAGATATATATTATCCATCTTAGATATAGATTAGATATATGCAATATATACGGGAAATGCATTAAAAATATATTCGCGATGTCAAAGTTTTCGCCGAAAATAGATCTTCAGAATGTATATAAAAATATATATGTTGGATAAGCGGTTACGTATATTCGAACTATATTGAAAATATACTTACAATGTACTCAAAATACCCTCAAAATATACTGCACGTGCATTTCAACTGTATTTTAATATACTTATAATTATATACTTATTAATTATAATATATAATATACTTATAATTATATACTTATAATTGAAATATACTTTAAATGTATTTAAACTACATCTAAAATATACACGATATATGTTCATACTCCGTTTAAAATTTACTTGTAATATGTTCATACTACATTTCAAATATTATTGAAATATATTCAACGTGTATTCAAGAAATACTTGAAATATATTTAAACTATAAATAAAATATTCTTAAAAATTTTGTTTCGACGTTATTTACATCATTGCACCCTTTTACGATATTTTTTTCTTGTCCTTAATTACGATTATGGTGTTTGCGGTTCAAATATATTAATGATTCAAATTTAAATTATATCAGACGCTTACACGCCGTAAGGTGGTGTGATGTAAGGATCGTAAGGAGTGATGAGCTGGGACGTTCCCCACTGAGCTAGTTCTACTTGTTAAATTAACTTTCGTGTCGTCTGCATATCGTACAATACACAGAGTTAGTTTACTGAGAAATGTGTGGATTTACAAGAGTAACTAACATTATCGGATCAATTACTTAATTGCGTTCGCATAGAGAGCGATAATCGAATAGAATTATGAGATTACATAACCTTCAATTTTTTTGTCCGATCATTTATTCCGGCTAGTGCGGCTAGGTCTTCGCGAGATACCGACTTGAAGATGTTTTTCATTTGCAACGTCATCTGTTACTCAAGTTGCTTAACCAACCATATTTAATATATGACATCGAAAGAACGATCAAAAATCTAAAAAGAAAAATAGCTGATCCGAAAACGGTTACAGCACCTGATGGGGAGAATGAAGGACAAATAACCGCAACAACTTCCCTTCCATACCTTCAGGGCATAACCGATCGCATAGGGAGGGTCCTTGGAAAACATAACGTGCGAGTCATCTTCAAACCTCAGAAGAAACTAGCACAAGTGATTCCGAGTGCAAAAGACCAAAGACCACCATTAAGTGCACCAGGAGTATACAAGATACCCTGCTCATGCGGTAAAGTGTACATAGGAGAAACCGGGAGGAAGATCAGTACAGGGATCAAAGAACATCAACGGTGCATCAATTATGGCCATATTACACAATCAGCGCTGGCCGAACATTGGATGGAGACTGGTCATGCCATCCATTTCGACAAAGTCCAAAGTCTGGCCCCATCAAACAGCTATTTTTCCAGGAAACACCGAGAAGGTTTGGAAATCCGAAAACATCCGGACAATCTAAACAGAGATGGAGGATATCACGTCAATCCTATTTGGCACACCGTCCTCCCGGTTTTTTAATTGACCAGCTGATCAATTACAACATCTGATTGGCTGGTGCAGCGATCCGGAACGATTACTGCAACTATATAAGGAATACCTAAAACACGAGAGTTTCAGTATCGGAGCTCTCACCTCTGATGATGCAAACTGTAACGTTTGCGAAACGTCGGCACAACGCTGATCCTCAACACGGCCTCCATCCGGAAGCCACATACTTTTCTCATATTTAATATATATAAAACATACATTCAGTTTGTGTGTTTGATATATTTAAGATGTATCTTAAATGGATTTATATTTATATATCGTATAGGTTTTTAATCATATCCAAAATTATACTTGACGTATCCAACTTTTCGTACAAAATGTATTTAATATATGTTTAATGTATCTTTCGATATATTTTTTATATATTTTATTTCCATGTGGGAGTAAAGCGCAATTTTTACTATAACGATTTTTTTTTATAGATGCCACCTGGTTTTATTCGACGGCAGTATGGGTTTATTGGAAACGATTATTTTGGAGGCATTCGACTTTGAGGATTGTCCTCGTAGTCGCCCAACTGTCTCCATACTCAACATTGTACGAATCCCAATGTCTACAAAATCGCTTTCAACCGAATGTAAGCATATTTAAATAATTATTGTCAGGCTTAATTTTTTTTTTATTTTCTTGACTTCCTCAGTACCAACGGATAGCCTTGCGCATCGATCGACAAGTCGACATCGGAATTTTCACACCAAAAACTGAAATATTTGCTTTTTTGAGTACTCGTTAGTTTAATGGAAGAATCTATTCTTAAAATGAGCTAATATTCCATTTTTTCAAAATACGTTCATATTTTCATGAATTCCTGAGTCCCAACTTATACTCTTGCGGATTATAACGCATTGCTCAATTGAACTTGAAAAATTGAAAGCCGAAAAATAGGATTTTTGGGAATTTTTTTTTCAGCAAAACTACGAAATAAATCGAGATTACAAAAACAGGTGTTTATCATACATATCAGTGACTGTATACAATACTTTTTTTGAAGCGATTCATTTCAAAATGGCGGTTGTGCAGCGTTCATCTCAAAACTGCATTTTTTAAGCTGACCGGAAACATTACTCAGACAATTTTCAACCGATTCACTCGAAATGTCGAATATATCTTCAAAAATACATTGTCTATGGAAGTACGTAGGATGTTTTTTTCATATTGTATAGTTCATTTGTTATAAACAATGATCTGACTTTTACGCAAATTTTTCACTTTCCAAAAAAATCGTCAGATAATCGTTAATAAGAAATTAACTATGCAATACAAAAAAAAAATCCTACTCACTTCCATAGACAATGTATTTTTCAAGATATATTCAACATTTCACGTGAATCGGTTGAAAATCATCTGAGTTATGTTTCCGGCCAACTTAAAAAATACAGTTTTGAGATAAACGCCTGCACAGCCGCCATTTTGAAATTAATCGCTCCAAAAAAATTATTGAATGCAGTCACTGATATGTATGATAAACACCCGTTTTTGTAATCTCGAAGTTTTTCGGAAAAAAAAAAATCCTCAAAAAGCCTATTTTTTCGCTATTGCCGAGGGAACGGGGAAACTATGGAAAACCCGTACCAGTATAGACGGCACCATGTTCGTTTGATTCCTCGATGCACAGACGTTCCACTAGTGTTGACGTTATTTAAATATAATTGTTTTAAGGACCATCCTGGTAACAGCCAGATAGGCTGATAGGTAACCGAAAGTAGATGTCACGATTGCAAAATATCTTTTCCTATATACATACACACACACACACACACACACATTTTTATATATATATATATATATATATATATATATATATTAAAGTATATTTATTAAAGAAAATAACGGCAGCAGTGGATCGTCCGTAAAGCTCGAATGTCTCCCATTAAGGAATTAGTAAGATGATAGACCCGTCAATGATGTCCGAGAAGGAGACGAATAAGAGGAAGAAGAAGAGCTTGGGGGGCCCCGAGAGCACAGCTCAGCTATATACATGCTGTGTGGGTCCAACTGAGCCCGCCAAAGATAAAGATGAGAGACACGTTTATGTATACAAGAGAGAAAGAGAGAGAGAGAGAGAGAGAGAGAGAGAGAGAGAGAGAGAGAGAGAGAGAGAGAGAGAGAGAAAGAGAGAGAGAGAGAGAGAGAGAGAGAGAGGGAGAGAGAGAGAGAGAGCCACAACCTACAGAATTACACCATGGGTTGATGTCGAAGAAAGAAGGAGATAAAAAAGAGGGGAAATGTTGAGGGAGGGGGGAGAAAGATGAAAAAAAGACAAGCTGGGAGCCTGACCCATAAAAACGTCAAACTTCCCTTAACCTAGAGAAACGTCTTCATCACGATCCCACCCGAGCTCTCTATCTCTCTCTCTCTCTCTCTCTCTCTCTCTCTCTCTCTCTCTCTCTCTCTCTCTCTCTCTCTCTCTCTCTCTCCCTCTCTCTCTCTCTCTCTCTCTCTCTCTCTCTCTCTCCCTCTCTCTCTCTCTCTCTCTCTCTCTCTCTCTCTCTCTCTCTCTCTCTCCCGCTCTCTCGTTTTCTCTCATATCTCTCGGATGCTGCTGCTGCTGCGGGCTAACTCTTCTTTCTCTATACACGCGTGTCTCGTACAAGCCTGAAAGTTCCCCGAACCGAGAGAGAACGGAACCACCAGCTATACAAGGCGCAAAGGGGGGGCCGTTTTTTGTGGCGTTAATGTTCGAATTTTTTGTTTCCCCTTTTTTTTATCGTCGAAGAATACGATTTTTCAAAAGTTACAAGCGCTTTCACGAATCACGGATGTATGTAAGCACGACGTGCGGGCTCGTTCGGTTCGATAAAAATTTCAACTCGAACGATTAAATTGCGTGTAATTAAACTCACTGTTATATCACGTAGCATGGGGGTTCGTTCATTGCGCCATGAAACCCTCGATTACGAAATAATTAAGATGAATATCAAACGATTTTGATTTCTTCGCGGACGTAGCTTGGTGAAAAGCGAATTCCAAATTTCCAAAATTCCTCCACGTCTTGGAGAACGAACATAATATCAAATTCCAAAGATTCAACGAGATTTCTTTGCTCCGCTGTAAACGACATGCGACAATACCATCGAGACCAACATCGCGATCGTCGTTTGATTTTCCTTCCTCAATAATCCCCACCGCGGTGGTCCAATTTACGCTCGCGCTTTTCTCCTCTCGGCTTCGTTGCAAGCGTAAACTATCAATTTACCAATGGAGATGATCGATACGAGTCATTGTTCGGAAATTGTAGTTTTTAGAGCCATAATGATCGAGATATAGGGGGTTTTACGAGTCCATTAATCTTACGCGCAGAAACCAAATGAAAGGGGGACAAAGTTACTTCAATCACGTCTGTTACCAGTGAATTACGAATAATTTCACGATTGATAAAAAAAGAAGATGACAAAAAAAAACAAATACCACGTGACAAAAAAGTCCCGATGCCTTTCGGCAAATCAACGATAAATCTCAATAGTTGATAAATCGATGAATGTTAATGAAAAGTTTACATTAGGCGCATTGAGCGAGTCTTGATTCGTCATGTACATCCGTTCTTATCGCTTATATGCGTATAATTAGATTGGACGCGGGGAAAAAAGTTCCAGATACAAGTGCAACAACCACGTTAAATCGTAACAGAGTTGTAAACTGGACCTCTGATTATATATGCGTGTATATGTATGTATACACACACACACACAAATATATATATACATACATACATACATACATACACACATATATATATATATATATATATATATATATATATATATATATATATATGTGTACGCACCTGCGTATGTATATGTAAATGTAACGGCTGCGATTACCACGAAGACGATGGAAGATCCAGTCAGACTTGCAGACGATTCTCCTGCTCTTACAGTGTGCTGTGCCAATGTGTATACACACACACCCTCACATACACACACACCCACCCACACGCACATACGCCCAACCATACACATACACCCACATACACGCAGACGTACGTGCACACTCACGCAAGTGTTTATATGTGGGTGTGTGTGTGTGTGTAGGTGTGTGTGAGGTGCTCAACTGCTACAAGTATTGATAAACTGAGAGCGTACATATGTGTATATGTGTGCAAAGTGTACGTTAATAAAGAAGTCAACGTTTTAATATTATCGAGTCGACAGCAGGGCCAGAGCAAACGTACACCCTCACACATACACCTATGAACACACACACACACCTACACATTCACATACAAACTGGGTGGCAAGTATGGCAAAACGATCTCTCTCTCTCTCTCTCTCCCCCTCTCTCTCTCTCCCTCTCTCTCTCTCTCTCTCTCTCTCTCTCTCTCTCTCTCTCTCTCCCCCTCTCTCTCTCTCTCTGGCGAAAGAGCCTCTTCTCTTTTCCCGATCTTGTGCTTGAGTACTGTTCAAGACGCCGTTCTCCCCGGCTATATTTTTTTCCCCGGCCGTTTCGGAAGGTACGATTACGGAACGAAATACCACATGGAGGTTCGAGTTTTTGTCTTTTTTTTTAGTGTCACGTGTCAACGATTTTATACGAGCGAGTAAACGATTACAGCAATTTTTACTATAGAATTTTTGAAAATTGAGATTTTTGAAAAACTTCGAGACTTTGCGTTGGGATGGCAATGGGGAGAAATGAATTCGAAGCTTTTCGGGCGGACAAGCAAATCGGCTTTGATTTAGGTCGAAAAAATGAAAAAAAAAAAAAAAAAAAAAAAAAAAACACGAGTCATCAGACATTCCGCGTAACTTTTACAATTTGATAAAGCCTGACGCACGGCTACCAGCGATGAATACATTAAGGGCATTTGACATGAATTGCAACTGTGGCAATTGTATCTTTGATTCAGCCACGTTGTTGCTTTTATTTCACAACTCAAACGCACGCATAGCCCTTCGAAGGAAGAACGAAACGAGCACGCGCATAGACGAGAAACTATAAAACGATGCGTGCTCACAGATACAGAATGATCTGTAAACGCGAGCTCGCGCTTGTTGAAACGTCGCGAGAGCGAGGGAGACGGAGGCCTGTAATTAAATCGTGCAATCAGCCGGCTAATTTGTCCTCAAGCGTATTAATACCGAAGCACGACTGAACGCAACCCGAGAGAGAGAAAAAGACGGAGTGACATTCACGTCCTCCTGCCTACCCCTACCCCTTTGGCAATCCTCATCAACTCGGCCTGCAACTCTTGCAACACAAGTACACACACTCACCTGCGTTTATGAGCGTTTTGCTACTTATTATCGCTAATCGCTAATAAGCTATTGCGGATTCTCGAGAAAAGCGATAAAAAATTGCCATTAAAGTTCTACGAGAGTCTCATCGGTGCAATTTATGTTTTCGATAATTTTCAACGTTTTATTTATTTTATCTTACCCCCATCTCTCTCTCTCTCTCTCTCTCTCTCTTTCTTTCTGCCTTTCTTCTTTCCTCGCTGTACATCGCGGCGAGGGGGAGCGGCACGAGCTTACGGCAGGGTGCCCTCCGTATGTCCCGACAAATTGGCCTGAACCGGCACGAAACGCACGTATAGACGGAGGATCGGTTACACATACGCACACCCGCCAATCCGTGCACCCGCCAATCCGTGCTATCGTACTTCGTCATATCTTCGTCGTGGTCGAGTTGATCGAGTGACCGGTTTCCCTGTTTGGCTTTGTATATATATATATATATATATATATATATATATATATATATATATATATATATATATATATATATATATATATATATAAGGACTACTATGAGGACAGTTCTCGCAATTGAATGTCTTCAAAATCACATTTTTCCATGTGTATGTGTGTGTGTGTGTGTGTGTGTGTGTGTGTGTGTGTGTGTGTGTCCAATTTTCCGAGCGCCTCCAAACTTTACACAGATTTTTTTTTGATACACCTTCATTATGTTTTCCGAGTGTCATCGAATTTTTTTGCGCCAAAGCCCAAATAACGGCCACCCTAATATATATCCAGGGTGTCCCAGAAGTAACGTACGCCGTTCTAGCATCTAGTAGGAAAACAAATTCTGAGACGAAAAGTCCTCAGTCATTTTTTGATCAGACGCATAGATAATTCATTACAAATTAAAATAAATAGCCAATCAGGTGCGCGCTACAGCGGGAAGGCGACGTAGAGGGGAGGGATAGGGGAATGCGTTGTAATTGCGTGCGCCTGAAAATGTGCGCGGAGGGAAATTTACGAAAGCATGTGTGCACATTTCACACTTTCGGCATTTTTCCTCCGTACACATTTTCAGGCGCACGCAATTATAATGCATTCCCCTATCCCTCCACTCTTCGCTGCCTTTCCGCTGTAGCTAGCACCTCATTGGCTATCTATTTTAATTCATAATTAATTATATGTGCGTCTGATCAAAAAATACCTGAGGACTTTTCGTCTCAGAATTTGTTTTCCTACCAGATGCTAGAAGGGCGTACGTTACTTCTGGGACATCCTGTATATATATTAGGGCGGCCGTTATTGGGGCTTCGGCGAAAAAAAATTTGATGCCACTCCGAAAACATAATGAAGGTGTATCAAAAAAAATCTGTGTAAAGTTTGGTGGCGCTCGGGAAATTGGAACACTCGCCACCGAGCGATTGAAATTTTAAATGGAAAATACATGTATTTATCCCGCGCATCAATGATGCTTTTTTTTCCGAGTATAATATTAATGAGAAAAATTTGAAACTTGGTACACTTATTGCGCATAGTATGGTGTATACAACCAATTTTTTTCGATTTTTTTCATTCATAATTTTGTTAATGACAAGCTCTCTAGAGATGCCCATATTTCGTTTTTTTAAATATTTGTTTTCAAATAAATTTCAAATAAAATAAAAAATAAATGTTCAGTTCGAAAATGTATTGTCTGTACCGTTAGAAGAGCAGTGTTTTATGTTCGCTGTAGTGTATTACACGATGTCCATGTGTATTACACGAGAGAAGTGAGCAATGTCAAATCAAAGGCGTTTTATCTTTCTTTCTATAGTTTCTTTGTAGTTACTTGTGTTTTCCTCGTAAAGACTCTTTACGAGGAAAACACAACACAAAACAAAACACAACACAACACATTTCCCAATGTCTTAAAAATCCCCAATAATAAATGTACCTAAGCAAATTCACGTAGACATTTCAAGGCCCGTTCTTTTGGGAAAATCAACAATTGGACCAGAAACAGACCGTCCTTAAAACAGCCAGCGGCTCTAATATTCGTCTTCACATACAAATTCCAGCCTCAATGTATCCTTCTCAATGTATCCTTCTCCTACACCATTGGTGCGAGTGAGCTCTGCACCTCGGTGCTCTCAATTCCTTCTACGTACGAATGTCCGATATAATAAAAATCCGATTAATTCATTCCCGCCCTTTTCGTTCCCTCTTCTTCGTAAATTAGCCAGCCTTCAGCAGTGTCCCCCTTGTTAGTCGATCCGACCATTCGACTGATAGAAAAACACGTTAATTATTGCCGATTAACGTATTGTATAGCGCGTGGCAAACGTTTTTTTTTTCCTTTTATTTTCCCCCGTTTGGCGACATTTGTCGAAAAATAAACAAATCAATCATCAGTCAGGAGAAGAAGAAGAGGATGGAAAAATCGAGAGAAACGATGTTTTTTGCATCGAGCGCCCGCTTGGTTCCACACATGTGGACATGCGGAAGCGAACACAAGGGGCCAAGGAGGGTTGCACGAAGTATAGTGTCAATAGGCAAACACGACATACACTTTCGTTTAGGAACATACATGAACATATATACACACACCCACCCACACACACATTTGTTTATGCATATACATGAACATATATGTACACACACACCCACGCACACACACACACACACACACACACACACACACACACACACACCTTTTTTCATGCATATACATGAACATATATATACACACACACCCACATGCACACCTTTGTTTATGCATATGCATGACCATACATGTACACACACTCCCACTCACATGCGCGCACGCACACACACACACACACACACACACACACACACACACACACACACACACACACACACACACACACACACACACACACACACACACACACACACACACACACACACACACACACACACACACACACACACACACACACACCCGCACACACCCGCACACGCACACCCGCACACGCACACGCACACGCACGCACACACACATACACACACACACACACACACAAACAAACAAAAACACACACCCGCGCACGCACGCACACACACCCGCACACGCACGCACACACACACACACACGCGCGCGCACACACACGCACACACGCACACACACACGCGCACACACACACGCACACACGCACACACACACACACACACACACGCACGCGCGCGCGCGCGCGCACACACACACATATATATATTAAAAACGTAGAGAGCATAGGGGAGTGCCTGATGGCGAGAGGAGGCCGCGGACCACCCACACCGTACCGCGGACCACCGTGCTAGCCCACTGGCATACATTAGGAACTCCGTGGCTCCCCGAAAACTATACTCCGGCCCCCACCGCCCCCTCCCTCCCCCGCCCCAGCGCCTCGTCATCGCAATCTTCCTCTTTCTTTCCCACTCTATACTCTCGAAGCTCTTCGGCTCATTCACTATCGCACACGTTGCCTCTCTCGTTCTCCTCTTTATCGGTGCTTGTGTCTCTCCTCCCTTCGCAATTCACTACTGCATCCGCTGTACTCTGCTCCTTCCTGCTGTGCTTCTTGTTCTTCATCTTCCTCCTCCTCTTTAATCGCCACTTTGTTTTCCCTCTCACCTCATCCCCTTTCCAGCGCCCCCCCTCTCTCGCCGTTATCATTTCGCGAGGGTGTGCGTGTGCGGGTGTGGGGGGGGGGGGGGGTGATTATATGCGGGCTTGTAGGTGCAGGAGGAAGTCGCGGCAGCCGTTAGGTATTTTGATACAGTCGACAGCCGTTTAATTAGCATTCGATACGGTGCAGCGGGGCAAGGCGAGTAGCCGCGATATCCGGCGAAGAGGAGACGAAACAAGGCGAGTCGCGGTGGTGGTCCCCCTTTGGCTTTGATGCCGATAGATCGGGGGCGATTTTCGCGGGAGCGAGGCTGGGGTGGTTCGAGGATGGGCGGGAGTGGCTGAATGTTGGGATTGTTTTAAGGGAGGAAGAAGGATATTTGGATCGACGAAATTGTTTATTAAGGGGGTCAAGGAATGTTGAGATTGAAGAATAGAGTGTTTTGTTGGGCCCAGTTCGAATTATGATGGAGTGGAGAGCATCGTAGAAATGGGAGGATTTTTTTTCGCGATTTTTTATTTGTAGGTTTTAGGGGTCGAATCACTTTAGACGCTGAAAGATACTATTTTCATGAATTTGTTTGATAGGTTTATATTATAGATGTTGATATAAAATTTGTTACAATTAATTTATACGGTTCCGAAATACATTATATATTTTTATAATGTTTTTAAGGTAAATGCCCCAATTATTGAACACTGTCTTGTATTTTTATTATTTCTCATTCACCTGCATGCATTTACTTATTTATAAAAATTTCATTACATGTATGGAACTTTTAGCTATCGAAATGTTACCTTACTTGTGCCAAAAAGCTTGAATTAATAGAGAAAAAAATGATTTAATCAGCAACGGTGACCCGATTTGACGTCTCGCGGTACCTGCTTATCGTTTTTGCTAAGACGCGCCGCTTCATGCGTAAGGGCATAAAAAATTCAAAAACTGTCGCATCTCGAAAGGTGAAAGGCGTTTCAGGTTCCTCAGAAAATTTCTCACAAATAACAATTTAAAAAAAAATTAATTAATTATTTGTTAAAAAATAAAGCGTTCGATTATTGGGACATAGAACATGCAGTGTGTCCCAATTATTGAACACTCGAATTCTCCAAGATGGCGACATTAAACCCATCAAAACAGTTAACGTGTGACAGATCGTGTGAATCGGATTTATTCAAACAAAAACTTACAGTTTTTGTTTGAATAAATCCGTTGAATAAATCCGAATGAAAATTTTGTTTGTTAATAACTCTAATATTGTCAAATATATTTTTATTTGTATTTTCGTGCAATAATATAAAAAGAAAAGTAAAAAGAGAATATAACCTAAGTGTAACCTAAAAATAGGAATGTAATGTTCAATATTTTTTGCTCTCTGATATTTGAGGGAGCCAAGCTGCGACGAAATCAAACAAAAACAGAACATAAAATCGACGAAGCTGAAAATAAAAATAAAATAAATTTCGAGTTGAAAAGCAAAAATAAACCAAATGCGAATGAACTAAAAACCTGTCAAAAGAGACTAAATATATATTTTTGTATTTTTACATGATTAATAAAAGATTATTTAAGTGTTTGATTTTGCTTTTATTTCTTAATATTGTACCCAAAATAATATTTTCAGAACGGAAAAAGAATTCTCGAGAGTGTTCAATAACTGGGACATGCCTGTTCAATATTAGGGACATAGGCACTTCCAGTGTTCCATAATTGGGACATTTGCATGCTTCACATTGTTATTCTTTTTTTTTCACTTGAAATCATTTAAAAATAATTTAAAGGGTGATTTTTCGAAAGTAAAAATATTAAAGTATCATTTGAACATGAAAGCGATGGTTTTTTCTTGATTTTATATTTTTTTCTCACCGAATTCAATTCCCCAGATCCTTAGCTGTTCAATAATTGGGACATTTACCTTATGTCACCCAAGCAAACTTTAAACGCCTTTTTCTCGAAACAACGTTTTTCGACGGCTTGTTGATAAAATCTTCGAAACTACTGGACCGACCCATATGAAATGTTAAGCACAAATTCTTTACAACTATAGCTGTAATGCGTATCAAGGATTTTTTAAATTTTGATATTTAATTTTTTTTGCCAAAAACAGTGAAAAAACACGTTTTTTTATGTCCGCCATTTTGTTATTTTTGCATATATCAAAAATAATATGCGCTTTAGCCATTAACATACTGGATCTAAAGACGTTTGATTTTTTTTTTGTTTCGTACGATCCATCTCCGAGATTTCACCAACAGCGCAGACCTACAATTTTTTGGGACATTTTTTTAACTGCCATTTTCGTCTACAAATGGTGACTTAAATCGATGAATTTAAAAAAAATGTATTTCGAAAATGTATTTATTAAGTGTAACAACTTTTATATCAATATCTATAATATAAATATATCAAAAAAAATAGCTTTTTTTTAGCGTCTAAAGTGAGAAGCCCCCTTAAGCTGCGTAGATCACAGAAATATTTTCATTCGTATTCTGCAATATACAAGATATTTGTGAAAAATGTGATTTTGAAATCTCAAAATAATGACTCCGTTTTTTTCGATATATAATTGGCTGGCATGTTTAGTAATGACGAGTTTAGTCAGCCCAGGTTGTTTTTTTTTTATATTGTGGGTCCTGTAGATGTGTAGTGAAATCAATCGGTAATGGCATGGCAAGTGGCCCAAGCCTAGCATGTCCGTCGAATTGTATTTCAATGTTTAACGATTGTTAAAATTGTTTTTCTTAATGCTCAACTAGTGACAGCGATAGGGTACAATTTGGCAAGAATCTCTGGGCGAGCCCAACGAAAAAGTCAGCAGAAGTACGTTGCAATTAATCACACGTCAGTTATGCATCGAGTGTTTGTGAACATTTCCCAAAAAGTTTCTTTACTACATAAATTACTCAGGCGGAGGTTTTTAAACATTTGGTGGCATTGTCATATCACTTTTTCCTCATCAAAAGTCTTATTGTATTCTATCACATCAATTGGTGGGCCCTGAATTGTCCTTACAGGCTCAGAAAAATTGAAAATATGCTTGAATTTTCATCGCCATCGTATTAAGGGGATATCCATCTCGGGAAACTAAAAAAAATAGTTTTTTTTTTCATATTGTTTCAATTGGATGAACTATTTGTTAACAACAATGACTTCAGCATGCTGTTTTCCAAGAGAAAAATGAGGTTTTCTTTGGAGAAGCTGTCATTTTTCGTATTTTTCGAAATTTCGTAAAGTGGATCGTGAACCCATAGCCAGTTGGATATATTTGAAGAATTTTTTTTTTCGTTTCAGATTACATTTGAGCCTGGTAGAGGTCCCGCTGTTTCGGGCCTCGTCGCTGGAGGACTGCAACGCCAACTGCAGCACCGCGAACACTTTGAAAGATTTTCTTCCGAAAAAATTACACTATAACCCCAAACATCGGTACAACATGCTGGGAAAAAATTCATTTATTTCAACCAATGTGTTACTAGAAAAAAAATGCATCATTCTGACCCTTCAAATTGGGGTTCCAGAGAGGAATGCACCATTAAAAAAATTAAACAGTGTCAAAAAAAAATGGGAA
>OZ023319.1:10703429-10718429 GCA_964007375.1 Ophion obscuratus
CTCGAAAACTAAAAAAGATCGTAAATCATCCATAAGGGCGCTTCGGATAGGCACGAGACATCTAGATTTTGCTCTTGAACGTTACTTTTCGCGCCACCCTGTATACGTATCCCCGCGATAGCGTAATAAGCGCTAAAACTACTGGAAAACGTTTGCCTCTCGTGGATCTCACAACTTCGTCTATAGACCGTACCGTTGTCCACGCGGTAAATCGCTATAAACGCGACGAGCGAAGTTATGCGATAGTCTGTGCGCGCGCGCGGGCAGCTCCTATAGCCCGGTGAGCTATGCCGTGCGCCATAAACGCGAGGTGGTCAATTGCCTCTTACACATCCTCGCTCTCATTTCCTCGGGGCGCAGGTATAGAGACGCCATTACGCTTCGCGAGAGACTCCCGAGAATTGTGCTTCGCAATGTTACGCGCATTTATATGTTTATATATATATATATATATATATATATATATATATATATATATATATATATATGTTGAGCGGTGACGAACACCGAAGCAGTTGTCGAGACTGTTCAATGTTCTTACCCGGCGCACTTAGGCCCTTTCGTGGATTAACTACGAATATATGTGTCTTGCACATGGTCTTGAGAGACTGCAGTTTTCTTGTCGCTAAAGCTGGACAGTCTGACGTTTTGTATGTAAAGAGAGAGAGAAAGAAGAATAAAAAGAGAGTGAGAAAGAGAGACAGATTTGATTTGATTCTATTAATTATGTTTCGGGGCAAAATAAAAAACAACTCGAGATACTCAATACCAATCATGATGAGTGCACGAATGAAGAAAAATTTAAAGATTCATATTGAAATACAAAAAGTAAGGTAAATAATCTTAACAAAAAATGAAAAAGGTGAAATTAAAAAAAGGAAATAGAAATCTCAATTAAAAAGGGCGCACGAACGGAGGCAAATCCAAAAATTTATATCATAATATAAAAAGCCATGTAAATAATCCTAACAAAATATGAAAAAAATCGTAAAATAAAAAAAATTAAGGGAATAAAATGTTCAATAAAAATGAGCCCACAAACGGAGTAAAATCCAAAAATTCATATTAAAATATAAAAGCATAATGTAAATCAGATTTAAATCAACAAAAATACGAAAAAATCGTAAAATAATTAAAAAAAAAAAGAAGGAAATATGACTGTTAACAATAAAGAGCACAGGAATTGAGAAAAATCCGAAAATTCATATTAATAACAAAGAAAATCGCAAAAAAATCGTAAAATAAAAAAGAAGAAGAAAACGGTAATGTCAATAATAGAGAGCACACGAATGCAGAAAAATCCGAAAATTCATATGAAGAAAACATGGAAATCATATTAATAAAAAAGAAAAACGCAAGAAAGTCGTAAAAAAAAGAAACGAGTGAGAGAGAGAGAGAGAGAGAGAGAGAGAGAGAGAGAGAGAGAGAGGAGAGAGAGAGAGAGCGATGGGAAGAGGGACGTTCACGTGTATGGAGAGAGAGTCAAAGAGGCAAAAGGAGAGAAACGTGAATAAAGAGAGACAAAAAGGTGACCGAGAAATACAAAGGGTAGGAGGAAGGGATCGAATGAGGGAGACTGCGAGAGAGAGAGAGAGAGAGAGAGAGAGAGAGAGAGAGAGAGAGAGAGAGAGAGAGAGAGAGAGAGAGAGAGAGAGAGAGAGAGAGAGAGAGAGAGAGAGAGAGAGAGAGAGAGAGAGAGAGAGAGAGAGAGAGAGAGAGAGAGAGAGAGATAGAGAGAGAGAGAGAGAGAGAGAGAGAAAGAGAAAGAGAGAGAGAGAGAGGGGGGGTGGTAATGAAGGAACAAGAGGAGGGGAGAGAAAGAGAGAGTCAAGGAGCGCAAGAGGGAGACTCTCATAGTGTTGAACTGAGGTAAGCGCGCGAGAGCGATCGTTATGCAGTAGCCTCGGGCCTTGCTCAAAGGCCGCGGATATATACACGGAGGGCTGTACATCGATCGGGCTCGCGAAACTCTCGCGTACGCGTGTAATATGGATGGTCGTCGGGCCGCCCTAGAGCTCAATCGCCAACTAACATTCGTTCGAAAAGATTCTTCATTCACGAGACACACGTATTTCCTGACTTCCAGCCCTTGCGACTTTTTACGTATTACTCTTTCCAATTGAAGCCTTTCCTATTCACTCCCTACCCGCACTTCGCTAATCTAAGCTTTCGTTGCGTCCACAGCCGTCTCAGGCTACAAGCAATAAGGCATTTGCCGAGGGCACGGGGACACTGCGGAAAACCCGTATCCGTATAGACGGCCAAATATCCATGTCTGGTGCACAGATTTTTTTAACTCGAGTATCTGCACCGAGGTCTCGTGAATTTGACCTTTCACGAACCCGAATATTTGACAATTAAGGCGAGAAATCCCTTTGGGAGCGTGAAAAATAGGTATTTTTCGGGAATTTTTTTAGAGGGGATAAAATAATCTGATCATTTTCAAATTTGGACATGAGTTTAGTATTACTGTCGAGTTTAAACAAAAAAATTTTTTTTTTGGGATTACCAACAAAATGGCGGCGTTATTAAGGGTCTTCGGATGCCTGTTTTCCGCGACATCGAAAAGTGCTGCAGTTGTCACTTTTTTTCTGTTGATCTGAAAAAGATTTGATAAGTGACATATTAAGGGGAAGTATATACCTAAAAAATGATGAAAAAGTGCAAAATTGAACATTTCGGAGCCTTTTTACTCTCAAGTTCGAATTTACGATCATTTTTTCGACACATTTGACCGCAAAAAAAAATATTTTTTTACACGCTACCTTTCAAAATTTAGGTATATCCTTCCGATAATATTACTAAGAGTAACCTCCCAAAATTTCATCCAAATCGGTCGATCACTTTTTGAGCTACAACACGAGCAGTTTTTGAAGAAGTAGTTTCGAGATAATCGCGTTTAAAGTTTCAACATGTGACTCGCTACCTGACCGCATGCTGTCCCCACGCTCTAGACTATATGCGATACCTCCGCAAATATTCAATATTTTGAGTTTTTCTTTGGTCAGTATATTCTTTGGGTATCATACTTTCCAAATATGTAAAAAAAAAACAATTTTTTTTTAATTCTAAAGAGATTTCTCGCCTTAAGGAGGTTGGAGCGGTCCAGTTGAGTCACATGACGATTTATGATTTTTTTTTTTTTTTCAATTAACCTAAAAATGCCCTCGAGGTATAGATTTATTCTGTAGATGCTGATTTTTCATAAAATATATAATTAAAGGGCAAAATAATGCATTTTTGTATTTTTATTACGTAAATGAGAAAAACTTTTGTGTTACTACCAGCTTGAAAAAGTATAACATTATCGATGATTATTGTGAAAGAAAACTGCGTCAGTGAATGCTTTGTGCAAGGCAGAATGAAATTTTGAGTCATTTATAATTGGGCCTATTTGTATTTATGTCACGAGATTATTTATTATTACCATCAATTGATATTAACTTCGTGAAGATTGAGGTTGGCAGCAATGCTCTTCATTCACCAGCCAAGATTCGTAATCTTTCATCAAATCTTAATGGTTCAATATTGAATATATATATATGGTTTACGATGGGCAAGATGTGTTTTTTTTCTAAATGTTATCAAAGGTTCAGTTTGCGTTAATCCGTTGTTAAAAATGGTTTATCTTGATGCCAAATGGCCAAAAATTAGTCTGGTGTTTGGTGGTGAAAAAAATTGAAAAAAAAAATCGTACAGACTCAGTATAGTCTAGACAATATCGTATATGTTAAAAAACTTAATCTCGGATTGTAGTTGATACTTGAACCTTTTTAAGGGGGAATATACCTATGTAATTTTATTTGCATTTTTTTCTATTGGCTTAGAAAGTCTCTCAACTATCCAAAAATGATATTCAAAAGGTTTTTTGACGGGGAAAATTAAAGGCTGATAAAAGGAAAACACGAAATTTCCATTATTTCACTGTACTTAAGGGGGGAAATCACAGTAGCACACAAAAAATAGACATATTTTCGGGAATTAATTTTGGCTGAATAAAAGTATCAATCGAAAATCTGTAAAGTAGGTTTTACAGCAATACTAAAAAAGTACAAAATGTAATTTTTTCAATAAAACATATTTAAAAATGGCGGCTGCGCAGCATATGCCTCAAAGCGCCTTTTTTTGAGCTCGCCGAAGACATAACTCGAGCAAATTTTTACCGATCGACTTGAAATTTTGACAGTAGCTTCGAAACATCTTTCTCCACGGAGCTACGTAGGATTTTTTATTTTATATGGCTTACTTTTTTTTTTATTGACGATTTTATGGCGTTTTTTTGTTAAAAATTTAACTTTATTTTCAAACATGCACCATTTTGCGAAAAATCAATATATCGAAAAAATCCTACGTAGCTCCGTGGAGAAAGATGTTTCGAAGCTACTGTCAAAATTTCAAGTCGATCGGTAAAAATTTGCTCGAGTTATGTCTTCGGCGAGCTCAAAAAAAGGCGCCTTGGGGCATATGCTGCGCAGCCGCCATTTTTAAATATTCTTTATTGAAAAAATTACATTTTGTACTTTTTTAGTATTGCTATAAAACCTACTTTACAGATTTTCGATTGATACTTTTATTCAGCCAAAATTAATTCCCGAAAATGTGCCTATTTTTTGTGTTCTACTGTGATTTCCCCCCTTAAAACTTTAAACGCGTTTTTCTCGAAATTATTTTTTTAGACACGGGCGTAGCGCCTCGAATTTTCAATCGATTGACTTGAAAATTTAACTGTAGCTTCTAGACAACATTTTCCAGTTCAGTACGTAGGATTTTTTCGATAAGTTGAAATAAAAAATTTTGATGATCGATATTAGACCGATTTTTTGACGATTTTTTTTCTTTATACTAACGCCATTTTTTTAAATCAATATTTTGAAAAACCCCTACGTACCAGACTAGTTTCTTGTATGTACTTTCAAAATATTTTTTTCGGTTTTTGTTCTAGCTTGAAAATTATCACCTGTGCGAATACGCCCGTAGAGGACTATGAAAAAAGGAGTCTTCTTTCATCGACTACTGCGCCGCCATTTTGTTTCCAAATAATTTAAAAAAAAAAGTTTCTTTTACTTTAAGACTTGTACTAATATGTAAAAAAACCGAATTAAAAAATCTTGTTTTGTTTTTGTTAAATAAATTGTCAAAAATGACCCTTGATTTTGCCCACACAAAGGTATATTCCCCCTCAACTGATTTTCGCCTATAATCAAGTAAAATACATCTCAGTATATTGGTAAAATTTCGAGCCAAGTTACTGAACTTTCAATGAAAAATTATGACTCTAAAAGTCGTGCAAAAAAATGTAAAGATTCCGTAACGACGATAAAAACAGGGGGTCACCGAAAGACTAAAGAAAATTTTGACGATCCAACTTGGAAAAAGTTGACTAGCAGAAGAAAATGTAAAGGTGTCGAAATCTGCTAAATTTGCACGAATTTTTTAATCTCAGTTTATCGTTGGGTATTCTATGTTATGATGATTCAATGATTCACAAGGGCCCGCCTCTTGCCCCCACAAAATACTCATATATGTAACCAAGCATTGAAAACTATTAGACACGATTTTTTTTTAACGGCGGTGAATTATTTTTCAGATGGGAAACCACCCCTCAAACAAAAGCGTATCACCCCTTAATTACATTTTTTTTTCAATCCTTCAATAATGGATTTTTCATCGCTTTACATTAAAAGAATTCCGATTTTTATTTCATTTGGATCGGTGGAAGGCTTGTGGTTGAAACTGCAAAATCACCCTCCAACCCCCCTTTATTTGAGGGGTGATTTTTCTCCCAAAAAACCGTTTTTCCGCCTGTAAAAAAAATACGTGTCGAATAATTTTCAATGCTCTATCACATAAAAAAGTTTGAACAAAATCCAAGGTGGACGCTCAAGTGACGTCCCCTGTCAGAAGTCCTAGCCTTCGTCTGACAGGTTGATGCGCCATCGGGTGCACGGCAAAGCGGTCTCCGCTCCGAGTATCGGTCACGCACAATGCTATTGAACCCGGCAATTTGCTTCGGACGACGCCATTGCTCCATTCCCTCATGATCCATAATTTTCCGCCCAGTCTAACGACGCCATTGACACCTGTCAATTTCGCAAATTAATCGACACCACGTCCAATCGCAATCCAGTTGCCGCTGCAATCTTTAAATTCTCCTCCACGATGGCAATAACGTTATCAATTAATCGTATGGCTTCGGGCATTCGATGAGTCTTCTTGTTGGACATTCTCAGATGGAGTTACGACCAACGTTGAATTCATTACCATCCATCGAGAATCAGCTGGCTGACCGAGTTAGAAATTGATTGTCAAGTCTCTCTCATTCGGTAAATATTGAATCAATGATTCGATACGTAAGTAATCGCCGGCGAAAATTGACGGATTCACGAGTAGAAAAAGTGCGACACTGGCCAGACGTGCAGGGGGAAAACAGGGGCTTGTCACTGCGGGTACGAAGATGAAGGGAACCTGAGGAGAAGTGGATGAGGAGGATGAAAGCGGAGAATGGTTGAAACCGAAGGAGACGGAACGGGGCGGAAGAGATGAAGGAATGACTCTTGGAGAGAAAGACAGATGTCGTATATATATATATATATATAGGGTGTCCTGTTATGAATGGATAATCCTGCAACTTTCGATAGGTCAGATCATGTCCTACTATATGCTGGAATTTCAGTTTAGTAAAAGACCCACGGTTTTCGCGATTTTGGGCTTTATGTTATTTTTTTAAAAACATCATCTGCTTTTGGTTTTTCGCATGCCATTTCTGCAAATGATATGAATCGGGAATAACTAAGCAACTTTTTTAAATTAATTGGCACTATATGCGTAGAACATTTTTTTTACACCGCAGGCTATCAAAGTCAGATGTCCGAATTGGTTTGTATGAAAATTCTGCACAAGATCTCTTTTCATAAAGTTTCCTTAAGGGCGGGGTAAAGTATTTAAATTTTTTTTTCATTTTTAAAAAAAATTTTTAAATGAATGCTTAATATATCAAGAATATTGTGTTAAAATTTTTATGCAATCGAGAAGTGTTCTCAAACTTATGTGCAATGAACGCTAAGCGACCAAACTCTTCTGCGTTTTTCAAACCGTTTTTCTGAGACTTGTCATATTTGAAGTCCGTGTGCACGATAACTCAAAATCTACTGGACCAATCGCTTTGAAATTTTGCACAGTACTTCTTCACATAATTCACCAGGTATTGTCGAGAGCTTTTTTGTTTTTTTTTTAATAATTACTAATTTTTCAACAACAAATTAGTCGATTTTTTTTAGCGAAAATCCGGTTTTTGGCTCCCAAGTGCTACGAAAAATCGAAAAATCGAAAAAAAAAATCATCCCGTCATTACCTCGAGAAACATCTCCTTTAACAAATGCATTTTTGTTGATTTTGTTGTTTCAGATGATTCTGTTGCGAGTTATGGTGCACACCGCAAACCAACTTTTTTTCGAGGCGCCTCCGGGGTTTAATTTTCACTCGCTCAATTTTGAATATTTTGCAATGCAAATTTAGGAGAATGTTGTTCAAATGTTACTTTATTATATGTAAATTTTTCAATAAACGAACACTATTCGTTACGTCAAAAAAAATCCTAAAAACATGCCTTTTTTTCGCCGAATTAACTTTACCCCGCCCTTAAGGGGCTATTGTGACACTCTCAAAAACTCGATTTTTTTGCCTTCTTCGACATTTTATACTTCCAAGAATTTTCTGTAAAAATTTCAAGGCCGTATCTCCAATCGTTTTATCTTGCAAAAATCGATAGATAAATCTTTAAACGCGTTTTTTTCGGAATGAGATTTTTCAAATTTGCTGACATTGTAACTCAAAGAGCAATTATCCGATTGACTTAAAATTTGAACTGAGTACTCTTGAATATATCGACTCTACAATGACGCGGGATCTGATTCGATGAAAATTGACGATTCGGCATTGAAATAAAAACGACCATTTTATAGACGAGAAAACAGACTTTCTTTCATCGCTACGCCATTTTGTTAGATTTTGATATTTTTCGAAAATCCTACGTCATTGTACAGGACATACCTTCCAGTTTAAAGACATTTTTCCTTTTTCGGTTCCAGCTACTCAATCGGCCGGAATCATGTCAGCAGTGGAGGAACTTTTTTTGGCACTTCCGAAGGCAGCGTATAAGTCGCTTGGATCACAATATTTTTCTTTGAAAATATTATGTAATATAGGTGAAATATAGCCCAATGTATTCTTAATTTTCCGAAATATTTAATTCAGGACTTTTCTTCCAAAAAAATTCCCGAAAATCACCCAAATTTTCAGCGTTCACACTGGTATGGCCCCTTAACATTTAAGGTTGAAAAGAAGACTTTTCTAGATAAAACAAATAACCAAAAGTATTTAAAAAAAACCGGGTAAAAAGGTTATCATTTGTGGAAAAGCCATGTGAAAAACCAAAAGCAGATGATTTTTATCTCGAAAACCGTGGGACTTTTACTAAACTCAAATTCCGGCAGATAGTAGGACACGATCTGACCTATCGACAGTTGCAGAATTATCCATTCATAATGGGACACCCTGTATATATATATATATATATATATATATATATATATATATATATATATATATATATATATATATATATACACATACATACATATATGTATATATGCATATATGCGTATGTATGTACGTATATATATATATATATATACGTATGGCTATATATGTGTGCGTATGTGTATAAGGAGGACGGGTCGCGCCGCGCGCTGCCTCGTCGTAACTCAAGTCTAGTTAAGGGAGCCATAATTCAGGGGATAGCACCAGGTCGTCGTTTACTTCAAACGGCCCATAAATTATGGGGTTTTAATTTTGCGATATTAACGGAACGATCGGACGAATGGCATAAAAGGGCGAACTGGAAGAGAGTAAAAGGGATAGAGGGAGAAAGCGGGAGAAAAGTGAACGAGAAAAGTGAGCAAAGAGCCCGTCTTCCTCTCTAATGTTTTTTTTTTATCTTGGGGTTTCCGCGATGCGAACACGTGCTTGCAGCCGCACGCTCTTTCTCTCGTTGAAGCACACGACGCGGGAAGAACCGTCATACGTGCTTTTTGCCTTTTTATTGTGGCTCGACCCTGAAAAATCCTCAGGTCACGTGACGTCGAGGCAATTTTCTTCAGTGAGTGATTAATATCTGCAGTATTATAATTGGCTGGAGGTACTCGGATGTATTGTTAAATTAATTGAATTGACGAAGTTGTATTGTTAATAAGCATTGAAGGGCGATGAAAAAAATATTGGGTTAAATGATTAATTATCGAGATTGATCAATTCGGTTATTATTATTATTGGATTACGAAATTGATTAAATTATATGATTATTATTGAATTTTTAAAGTTATTAAACGCTTATAATTATTATAATTATTTAATTATTAGTTTGAACGATTCAATCATTGAAATTAGTATTATAGTTTATTGGTATATTCAAATAAATTATTTGCAGGAATATATTCATTGTCGACTTTACGAGATACATCGTTTTATGACAGGATAGTTTTTCGATATGTTCAGCCATTCGTTATTAACAAGATAATGAAGTTTTTCTTTTGGTGACGAACCGCTCATTTTATCCAAACCTTTCCATTTTCTTTATTTAAAAAAAATCCACACAGTATCCAGTCATACGAAAGTTTTATCAATAAACTCAAAGTGGATTAAATGTTTTTTTTCAACTGACCCTAATTGTCAAAATCATCTACACCGATCAGCCATGCAGCAACGGTGGCATTTTGTTTAAACAATAATAACGTCATCGTTTATGAATATTTTTCCATGAAAAAAAAAATCTCAAAGATAGCAGGCCTATGTATCAATTGTTCGTGAAATCTTGACCTCGTCAGCCCAATCCTCTCAACGGAAAAAAATATCGAAAATTTAGGGTATATTTTATTACTACTTTTAGCTGATACATAATAGATTTTTTTTATTACTCTTAATAAATGGCGGAGGTGTGGTACGGTGTCTTCTAAACCGGAGTTTCGAAACTAGCGTGACGAATAGCTAAAAAGCTAATCGACCGATTATAATGAAATTCGCTATGAATTTTTATAACCTTATTATTTAAAACGACCCTAAATATTTTTGAGAAAAGAACAAAAAAAATGTATGCTGAAGTGGCCATTTTCTGACAAAATTTTCAATCATTCCGTTTCAAAGCGTATCATTTCATCGATTTTCAACATTTCTCACTTATTCTTGGTTCATATTCTGCGCATGAGTGTTAACGAAAGAAAAATCTTCGTTGATTTTTTTTCAGCTCAACCCCGCAGACGTTACGTGTGACGCAGTCTGACAACAGCCTCTGCAACCCGTTCAGAAGACCGTGGCACACCTCCGCCATTTTTAAAGATAAATAAAAATTAAAAAATACCATGCCTTTTTAAGAAAAAAATCTTTTCTTAAAAAAAAATCATGAAAATCAGCAATTTTTTCCCCGCCTAAAGTCCCCTCTTGAGTGTCATCGAAGTGTCATTCCAGATCGTTCAATGGTTCAAAGAAGACGGGCTTTTTTAATTACCCTCGGCGCATCAAAGTTCTTCATTTCTTGACATTGAGCCGGCTCTGGCTCTGGCCCTCTCTGCATACCGATCTTTGGCGATAAATACTAATCTACGATTGCAACCTCGTCTACTTATCCTCGTTTAATTTTCTCGCCCAGCACGTGCTTATTTATTTATCACACTCGCTAATCGTGTTCTCGCATTGTGCACGCGAGTCGCACACTTCTCATACGCGGTCAAACTTTACCACTAACTCAAGCACGCACACACACACACCCCTTACTCCCAAACGCGCACGCACACACACACACACACACACACACACACACACACACACACAGCTCACACGACCCCCTCACACACAGCCCTCACACGCACCCCTTACACACGCACACACACACTCACACATGCGCGCGTACACACACCCCTTACACACAAATACATACACATCTCACATGACCCCCTCACACACACCCCTCACACGACCCCCTCACACACAGCCCTCACACGCACCTCTTAAACACAAACACACACACCTCACACGACCCCCTCACATACACCCCTCACACGACCCCCTCACACACACCCCTCACACACACCCCTCACACGCACCCCTTACACACGCACACACACACACACACACACGCGCGCGCGCACGCACGCACGCACACCCCTTACTCACAAACGCACGCGCGCACACACACACACACACACACACACACACCTCACACGACCCCCTCTCACGACCCCCTCACACACAGCCCTCACACGCACCTCTTACACACAAACACACACACCTCACACGACCCCCTCACATACACCCCTCACACGACCCCCTCACACACACCCCTCACACACACCCCTCACACGCACCCCTTACACACGCGCACACACACACACACACACACACACACACACACACCTCACACGACCCCCTCACACACAGCCCTCACACACACCCCTCACACGCACCACTTACACACAAACACACACACCTCACACGACCCCCTCACACACACCCACAACACACCCACACACACACACACACACACACACACACACACACACACACACACACACACCAAAACGAGCAACAATGAATAGACGCGTATCTGCGGTTCGTTGCACCGAGCCAATAAAAAGAAAGATCGCATAGGCCCGAGAGGCGCGTGAGGAACAAATCCCACAGAAATCGACTCTCGATGAAGTCATCATATTGTGTGCTCTCGGAGAGTGCGAAACTGCCCGCGGGCAAGCCTACGCTCTCTCGCTCAAAACCGCACACGCACACTCTTATTTTCAACCATACGCATACGTATGGACGTGCAAGCATATAGTTGTAATTATACATACCGAGGTCCTGACACTTCAGATCTCCGATCTCACGCCTTTTTCCGGCTCGCGAGCCTACTACTATCTTACTTCCACAAGAGATAATCATCATCATTCTTTCTTATACATACGTACATCTATAGGTGAAATATGCCTCGGCGAAATGACAAAGAGCCAACGGATAACATTATGTTTCTTGGTTTTTTTTTGTTTTCATTATACACAAAACGTACGATAATGATAATTCGCAATACTTTGCGGAAGGGAGGATAAAGCCTGCGCATCAATGGTCGGTACGAGGAAGTAGATTGAGTTGTATTTTTTGTTAACAATTTATATGGAGAATGGACTTTGAAGGACTCAAGTATTTCGAGGAGCTCCAAATTGATGGTTAGGAGTGTTGAAAAATTTGTGGAAGATGGCCCGACTTAGAAATTCTGCAAAAAATAGAAAAATTAGCGTAGCTCGGTGAATCGGCCGGCAGTTTTTAGAGCAAACGATTGCGAGGAGAATGCGCGTAGAGCGGAGTTTCGGATTTTTTTTTGGAACTTTTTTTTTGGTCGAAGGGCAAAAAAAGTTAGCTTTAGTTTTCCTTTCTGCATCCATATCCATGTATTTTCACCGACTATACATGAATTTACTATTCATTGTCCTTGAAACCCTCAATTTTGAAATCATTTAAAGGACGACAAAGAAATTGACTCATTTGGCCACTTTTGACAATTGCCAAAATCACGAAATTTTGAACGGCCGTCGCGGTGGCCCGTTTTGAGTTTTAAAAAGGATTTTGGCAGACTTGGAGACGGGCGCTGGATTCATGCCGATAACTCGATTAGTTCTCTCGGAAAGTGCACTTGAAAATTGGCGAAAATTGGAAATATATATATACACGCACATATATATAATCTTGCATTTTCCAGGAAACATAGTTTAATCCACCCACTCACAGTATCAAATTACACCTTAATTCGCAAATGACTTTTGGTCTCCCTTCAACAAGTAGTTATGGAAAATAAATATCCAATATTTCAGTAACAAACGTACACGTATATACGAGAACATATACGGATAAGTACGCGCACAGATCTGGGCGAAAGTAAGCAATGTAATTTCAGCGTAGGCAAGGTACAGGGTTACCTTTGCTATGCAAAAGATCAGCAGACTTTAACAGGTGTTAGGCAATTTAACATCGCGCAATCCGCTCGCGAGAGCACATGTTTCTCTCCGGTAGTAACGCACTGATTTTACGTCGTTGACCCTCTGCCGTTCTCTCTTTCTCTCTCTCCCTCTCTCTCTCTCTTTCTCTCTCTCTCTCTCTCTCTCTCTCTCTCTCTCTCTCTCTCTCTCTCTCTCTCGCGCTAAAATTAACGCTGCTTTGTCGCATCCCTCAACTTAACCGCTAACAATCGACGCTGTACCCTTATCGGTCACACTCTTCCTCAATGATGCACAGGTGTGATCCAACAACTTGATCGGCGTAATTCGTTAGTGACCATGCGAACATCACACAACGTGGCATTGCCAATACAAAAAAGGAAAAAAGAACAATATAAAAAAGAAAAAATCGAAAAAAGAGAAAAAGAATATGAAAAAGAAATAAAAATGCAAAGTCCCCGCACACTCTATTCAGCCTCGTCCTACACTGGCCTAGACTCCGTTCAACGTACAAGTTAAAAAAAAAACCAAGTTCATTCATAGCCCAATCAAACGCGTTTTTCTCAAAATCTTTGATCACGATATCTCGCACATCACTGAACCGATCAACGCCAAATTTTACAAGCTTATTCTACCTACAGAAAAGCATTTTTTTTTATATCCCATGATACGTTTCCGAGCAGTGGTCACTACGTTTTTCAAACAGCGGACTGCACAAACCATTGTAGCCACCGCATTTATAAATATTTCTCAATACAAAAATTCTACAAAAACAAACTTAAAACCGTACCTGTTAATGAAAAAAATTTAAAAACTGCCGACGTTTTCCCAGAATTTTTTTTTTCGGCGACATGCTGGGTGCACCCCATTGAATTCGCCTGCTTTCGCAATGAGGATCACATTGATGAAATTTATCGAAATGTTCTATTGGAAAAATTGCTCGATCCCCCCCTCTCTCTCTCTCTCTCTCGCGGTCTCTCTTGCGAATAGAGTTAAGGGGTTAACAGGTGCGTAGGTGTGGCTGCGTGATCGGTGCAGCTCGATCCTGCACACGGTAGGAACCGTGTACTACACCTATATATCGATACAAGATAGGTATTGCTGAGCCTACACACACACACACACACACGTATATATATATATATATATATATATATATATATATTAGGTGGATTCACAGGGAAGGAGAGTAGCGTAAGCCGGCTACTTGGGTGGTCCCTTCTTCGAGGGACCGCACGCAGAGCTCTGGCTCGCTCCCTCCACCAGAAAAACTTGAGCCAGCAGTCGGAGTGATCCCCTCTTCTTGTCCGAGGATGGTGAACACATACGCGCAGCCTCGTACGAGAGCACGGCAATGACGGGGACCGTCGCACACACGCGTGCACCATGGACACGCAGCTTATCGGTGAAGTAAAGAGTGAGAGGACACACACGAACGGACCTACATACATGCACCTACACATATGAACGAAGGTACAAACGCCGTACACAATTGCGGGGAGCCTGACACGAAGGGGACGAGGAGACTCTCTCACTAACACGCTCCTCACGAGAAGATCTCCGGAATATCTCTCAATCTAGCCGAGCGAATTCCCGTCCGGTGCTTAGCTGGACCACGAAAGGGGGAGAGCGAGAGAGAGAGAGAGAGAGAGAGAGAGAGGGAAAGAGAGGGAGAGAGAGAGAGAGAGAGAGAGAGAGAGAGAGAGAGAGAGAGAGAGAGAGAGAGAGGAAAGATGAGAGACGGCGACAAGAGTGACAGGATAGAAAAGGAAAGAGCAATGCGATGAGAAATCGAGAGAGAGAAAGGGGGGGGGGAAGAGTGACGAGCAAAAAACGAAAGAAATAAAAATCAACCAAGAGACGCGGGAGTTTCGGGAGAGTCAACGGCTCATAATGCGTTTTCTTACGGTCATGCGAGCCTCGAACTTGTCCCGTAGATACAATTTGGAAAAAAAAAAACAGAAATGAAAAA
>OZ023319.1:10723429-10815929 GCA_964007375.1 Ophion obscuratus
ATCTTTCAAATCCGCGGATCACCATAATTTCGAAATTCCATCTCGAATGATACCGCACGAATTTCCATAAAATAGAATTTTTTTATATAGTTCTGCAGTGTTAAACCTGGAATTTTACGAAACTGCATTTTTTCGATTTTATTTGTATAACCGAATAAAACGTGTTTCAAAAATTCTTAAATTAAATGTGGTGGGTAAAAAAATCGATTTTTTACATTTTTTTCAAAGTAAACATATTCAGGAATATGTGAAAAAAGTTTTAACTTGAAATGTTGAAAATTGATCAAGTTACGGACGAATTAGCGAGAACAGGTAGCGCAACGATTCTCATATACTGAAACTTTTAATCGCGATTTTCTCGAAACGACTTTTCTCGGCCTGGGAGGAATTATAACTCTAGCCATAATTGTACGATTTTGAATTTAAACAAAAAAAATCGTCATTGGGGAAGCTATCGTTGTACGTAGCCGATTTTTATTTTAATTCAGTATTTTTTTAATCCTTCAAATATAAGTAAAAATGTCGGCAAAATTATCCTTTTTGTCTTTGAACACCCGACGTTTTGTGAAAAAAAAAAACATTCCTCGGAAAACGGCTACGTACAACGCGAACGACTTCTGTATAGATTATTTAAAAACTTAATAAAACTTTTTTATATTTTTAAATGTAATAAAACTTTTTTATATTCATATAGATTATAAAAAAAATAATGAAACTTTTTTATTTTTATTTTCCAGACCAACTTTTATTTTTATTTTTATTTTCAAGATATCGATCCGGCCATTGGACCATATATTTTATACAGAGGGTCCGTCATAATTCAATAACGTTGTTGATTTACAATTATTTTTAACCAAAATTTTGGATGGAATAAGTTCAATGTATGCTGCATAACATACAATTTTTCCAAATGGCAAATAAATAGTCTGTAAGACAAACAAAAATTGGAAAAAACGATTTTTTTTTCGGCTTGCCACAGTAGTGCCCTCCCTTAGACTCCCAAATTTGAGTTTTTACAGATGTATAATATTCCAGAATTACAGTTATAATATTCCGAAATTTGACATCGTTAAATGTAGGTCAGTTTTTTGTAGGTGGGTTTTTTGTTGGTCAAATTTTCAGTTAAAAGTTTTTTATTTTCTTTTTAAGCATGTGCAGAAATTGATTGGGGAATCCCCAGAGCCTGCCACATCCCTACAGGTATTCGATAGAGCCGACGCACGTGGGGATTCCACATAGAAATTCAAGTGTATTCCGTGCCTACTGACGACGTTTTTATAATTTTTTTATCAGAAATTTTCAACCGGTATTTCTTGGATCTCCCAAAAAACATACCCTTTCGTGAAATTCTCCAAAAAGCTTCTTCCGTACAAAAACTACCCACAGGAACCTCAAAATACTTGCATACAATTTTTTCACTCCCTTTTGTCTCGTCACACCTGAAAGTGAGACAACGCTGCATAAAGCGGTAGGCAGAATTATCGCCAACGAAGTGTCATCATTTTCATCCTGCTTCGATCCCCAACGAAACCCTACCAAATCGTTTGCGAGGGTCTGTTTTTCCCTTTCATCGCCCCTTTGCCGTTTCTTCAAGCCTCCCATCGAAAATGGAAAAAAAATCGGACGTTCCTTCGCACCGTGCAAGGGGGTGACTGCATCGGTAAGTGATCGAGAGCCGATTTTCCGATGATTCACGTTTCCAAGTGGCGATGCTCACCAGGGTGGAAATACGCGTCGACAAATTCTCGCCAAAAATCTTGATCAAATTCATTTTTCGCGAACGAGATAAATTCTTCAAAACAAACAAACAAACAAGAAGGAGACAATGACAATGACTCGAGTGCCATTTCGCAAATGTGTTGAGCATATATAGGCTGATAGTAATGTGTTCCATGTGGAATTTCATGTGTGGGCATTCGTTCCAAGAAACTTGACTCCACGTTCACGATTCTAATCCCTCTCGACTTTATATACACAACTAACTGCGAATAATCTCTCGCGCGTATTATATCCTGGTGAGCGCATATCCCCATATCTCTCTCTCTCTCTCTTAGTTACCCAGACGTGTGTGTGTGTGTGTGTGTGTGTGTGTGTGTGCGCAGTCCTGGGATTTCTCTGTGTGCTTCTTTCGATCGTTTCGCCGTCTCTTGCTCCGCCGAGACTCCTGAGTGATTAATTAAGGAATAATGATAATAAATTCGTGTGCCACAAGCACCAGCAGAAGCGAGAGATATGAGAAAAAGATCGAGGTGGGAAGAGCGCGAGGAATGAAACGGAAATCTCGCGGGGATCGCGCTCTTGAGATCGCGAGTCTCTCTCTCTCTCTCTCTCTATGTCTCTCTCTCTCTCTCTCTCTCTCTCTCTCTCTCTCTCTCTCTCTCTCTCTCTCTATGTCTCTCTCTCTCTCTCTCTCTCTCTCTCTCTCTCTCTCTCTCTCTCTCTCTCTCTCTCTCTCTCTCTCTCTCTCTCTCTCTCTCTCTCTTTCGCGCGATGAGCTTGACCGAAGCGTATTTTACACGTCAGTTATTTATCACCGCCGAATATAACGGCAGCGCGAGAGAAAGAGAGGAGTGAGATTAATAGAGGAATGTTGTACGACTCGTCCACCGAAGTGAATCAATCTCTTGCCATTTTCTCAGCTCCCACGCACAATTTTGTTCTGTGTGTGCATGTCGACTAAGTCGCTTAAAAATTGAGTCTCAATGGAGTTTCGTTGATTTTTGTTCTTTTTCGAGCGACGTTTGGTACCCCGGTATTCCGTTGTTCGAATGTGAAGGAAGGAGGTCGTGGTTTTTTCGTTATTTTTATTTATTCGAATAATACATTAGTATGTGTTATTCAGTCGATACTGATGGATCGGGGTTCGGCTTCGACGGTGCTTCGAGTTAGAGCGTTGTGCATGGCCGATACTCGGAGCGGTGACCACTTAGCAGTGCACCGGCTGGCGCATCGACCAGTCAACGAAAGACGAAACTTCGGGAACCTTGGTGTAGATGCTACAACACTCAACGTAAAGAAGCTAGCCAAACCCTCGCGGGTTTGTTTGGGTACAGTCGATTCTAATCTCCACGTTCTAATCTAATCAACGTTAAAACTACGGAAATAATAAAATAGTGGACATGGTCATTTAATTTGAAATTATATGAAGAGCCATTTGACATAATTATTCATTATAATAAACATTTACATGCTTCGAAACCATCATGTTAAATCTCCAAAATGATAATTGGAAATCGTTCAAATAATTATTTCGGCTTGAGTAATTTGAGTGTCATGACTGGAATGCTCGGGTCATTTGGACGTAATGAATTCAATGAGTAATTAAAATAATTATTTCCAATAGTTATTTCTACGTTACCCGAGATGATCCGAAATCTTTATTATTTCCGGTAATTATTTCCAAATCATTCAAATCCAATCATTTTAAATCATTCGGATCGAAATAATTGTTGAAAATTATTATTTCAATTCGAATAATTTGGAATAATTAGTAAAAAAAAAAGATTACAAATCATCTCGCGTAACATCCGTATTATCGAACATTAAAATAATTATTTTCAATAATTGTTTCCACGTTGAGCAAGATGATTCGAAATCTTTGCTGTTGCCACCAATTATTAAATTAATTTTAAATCATTCGATTCGCGATAATTATCGAATACAATTATTTCAATTCGAATGATTTAAAATGATTAGTGAAAAAAAGATAACAAATCATCTCCCGTAACATCGAATCTTAGAACGTATTAAAATAGAATCTTAGAAGCTATAAAAAAAAGTATTATTGAAAATAGTCCGAGGCAAAAATAAAAAAAAAGTATTTTTATTATTTAAAAAATTTGTCTTTCTAAATAAAGATTTAGTGCGATAAATTTCTCTCGCGTAACACACAATTATTACTCTCGGTTTAAAGTCCGATTTCGCCATTACTTGTTGTCTTCCCATTATTGCTTTCTCCCTTTTGATCTCTCGGTCGCCCTTAACCCTTTCCTATTGAGAGTATTCCCCGTCGCGAGCTATTTATAGATGCTTATTACTTTATTGCACTCGACTCGAGCATCTCGCCTCCTCTTCTTATTCTATTGCAGCTCTTCTTCTCTCTCTCTCTCTCTCTCTCTCTCTCTTTCTCTCTCTCTCTCTCACTCCACTAGTGCGCTATTACATACGCCCACGCATGTATTCAACGAGCCAAGCTGATGCACAGCTTCTTTTTCAACTGTTTCGCGGATGCAGATGTTTCTCGTTCTCTTTAGCGTTACTTTTATTTACACCCATATACACACACACACACACACACACACACACACACACGTGGTCATACTTGGAACAACCATTTGCTCGCACACTTTCAATTTCCACTCTAACCACAAGGCAATTTCGTTTCTCATTGGCAAATCTATTTTTTCAATTACATTCGAGAATTTCCATCGTATATACGTTTTTTTATGCTTTTTTTCAACATAAACATCAAACAGTGAAGTAATTTTCAAATCCGCTCGGGAAATGAATAAATTATTAATAAACAAAAGCATCCGTATCTTAACAGTGTATACCGTGGAAGTATAAAGTTGCATTGGTAAGCTTGCGTTCGCGTGGACGAAGATCATCCAGAAAAACGCGGTTGCTCGGGAGCAGGTGCTCCGCGCAATATCCCCAGTCACCATCACCGACTAATTAATTCGTTACGAGGCCCCTATGAATAAACTTTACGAGTATAATGCGAATTACGATATACCAGGCACACACACACACACACCCACACGCACGCGTGCAAGTGTATGGTCCTCGATGTGTCGTCACGATTTCAGGGCTCTTAATTGAAACGTCAAGTGGGTTCTGAATGATGGTTCACGTGTTCACCGTATATTGAGGCGGGACGCCACTGCGACGGGTAAAAAAAATCGATTTTTTCGCATTTTTTCAAAGTATACATATTCGAGAATATGCGAAAAATGTTTAAATTCAAATATCGAATATTGACCGAGAAGGAACATCACCTCGATTTTGTTGAAACTGATATATTTGACAAAGCATTGAAAAATATTAGACATGTATTTTTTTGTCTGCGAAAAAAACGTTTTTAAGGGGGGAAGTTCCCGCCAAAGAAAGGCGCGTCACCCCTTAATTTTATTTTTTGAAATTAGTTTATAGTGGATTTTTCTTTTCTGTACGATAGAAGAAGGTTTTTGTTTTATTCACATCGATGGACTGCTTGAGGGTGAAACTGCAAAAACCACCCCCCGACACGCCTGTCTTTGAGGGGTGCTTTACCCCCTCAAAACCGTTTTTCCGCGGGTGAAAAAAATACGTGTCTGATAGTTTTCAATGCTCCATCACATTTCAACAAAATCGACGGCGGACACTTAAGGCCTTTAAGGCGGACTCTAGAGGCCGAAAAAATAGGGTTTTTGGGGATTTTTTTTTTTCAGAAGAACTAGAAAATAAATCGTGATTACAAAAAAGGGTGTTTATCGTACATATCAGTGACTGTATGCAATAATTTTTTGGAAGCGATTAATTCAAAAATGGCGGCTGGGCTGCGTTTATCTCAAAACTGCATTTTTTAAGTTGGCCGGAAACATAACTCAGACAATTTTCAACCGATTCACGTGAAATGTTGAATATATCTTGAAAAATACATTGTCTATGGAAGTACGTAGGATTTTTTTTATATTGCATAGTTAATTTGTTATTAACTTTATTTGTTTGTAATTTGTTATCTGTTTAACAACTTTATCTGTCTGTAACTTGTTATTAACTTTGTTATTAACTTTATTTGTTATTAACAATTATCTGACTTTAGATTATCTGATTTTTTACCCAAATTTTTCACTTTCCACTTTAGAAGTGCGCCATTTGGCCAAAAATCAAGATATCGAAAAAATCCTACGTACTTCCATGGACAATGTATTTTTCAAGATATATTCAACATTTCAAGTGAATCGGTTGAAAATTGTCCGAGTTATGTTTCCGGCCAACTTAAAAAATGCAGTTTTCAGATAAACGCTGCACAGCCGCCATTTTGGAATTGATCGCTTCAAAAAAATCATTGTATACAGTCACTGATATGTACGATAAACACCCTTTTTTATAATGTGGATTTATTTTGTAGTTTTTCTAAACAAAAATCCCCAAAAAGCCTGCTCTTTCGACCTCTAGAGTGGCCTAACCCCTTAAGTGATATTCCTTGCAAGAAACTTTCAAACGCGTTTTTCTCGAAACGACGTTTCGCGACCTGGCCGCAATCATAACTCTACCTATATTTCCCCGATTTTCGATTTTGAAAAACCAAAATGTCCATAATTACAGTAGCTATCGTTGTACGTAGCTAATTAATAATACGTAGCTAATTAATACAAGAAAAAACTTCGCCATAATTACACTTTTTTAAACACCCGCCATTCTGTGATATTTTTTTTAGTTTTAAGGCTTTCACGGCTCTTTGTAATATTACAAAGTTATGTGGCTTCCGGATGAGGCTGTGTTGATTTTTGTTCATCAAAAAACGACTACGTACAACGAGAACTACATTTTTATATAGATTATAAAACTTTTGTATTTTAATTTCCCAAACTAACGTTATCGGTTCGGCCGTTGGACCACATTTTTATACAGAGGCTCTATTATATCTCAATATCGTTGTTTATTGTTATTTTTATCAATAAAGATTTACACGACACAACTTCAATGTATGCTTAATAAAATACCATTTTTTTTCAAATCCCACATTAATAATCTAGCATACAACAAAAAATCGGAAACACCGACCTTTTTTCGGCCCGTCACAGTGATGTCCTTTGAAATAACTCGGCTTTCGTAATATAAATATATATATAGATATTTAAATATAATATAAAAATAATAATAAATATAAATTTATATCTTTATTCATCTACGATTTACAAAAAAATACTAAAGAATAGAAAAGAACTAATAATAAAAATAAATATATGCATGTATTTTGAGTGTTTCGATACCGTGTCCAATTTTGCCACTACGTTTTCGCAAATTCAATATTGGATGCATCGAACTTTGTATTTTCTTTTCACGTATCGGTGCACAGAAGAATTAAAAAATGCAGTTTGACAAATTAAAATGCCATTTAAGCGCATATGCGTGTGCGTGTATATTTGCACGTAGGCATACACATACATATATATTATTTTGCCTGAAGATCGCGGGCGTCTCCGGAGCTTACTACAGCGTTCGACAATAATTAGCGTCGCGTACGACGCGGAGGACAGGTGAAGAATGAGCGTCACGCCTACCTCGCCGTAGGTTGCACGCGAACCTCGCATCGTACGTACACTTCTCTCATTTCTTTTTAATTCATCAACTTCTTTCCTTATTCTCTAAATGTCTCTCTCTCGCTTTCTCTCTCTCTCTCTCTCTGTTTTCCACTCTCCCCTTATTTCGCTCGTACGTATTTTTTTTTTTTTTTTTTTTGGTACTGACGAGAGAGCACCGGTTCCGTTTCGTCGATCCTTGCACTCGTTTATTTGCTCGGTTGGTTGCTGAACCCGTTCGAACTTTTAATGGTCACTCCAGACATATATATATATATATATATATATATATATATATATATATATATATATATATATATATATATATGTATATATACATATATATATATATATATATATATATATATATATATACATATACATATACATATATATATACATATATATATATATATATATATATGTATATATATATATATATATATATATATACAGGGTGCCCTGTTATGAATGGATAATCCTGCCATTGTCGATAGTTCAGATCGTGTCCTACTATATGCTGGAATTTCAGTTTAGTAAAGGTCCCACCCAAGGTTTCGGGATTTTGGGCTTTATGTTATTTTTCGAAAAAAATCATCTACTTTTGGTTTTTCGTATGTCATTTCTACAAATGATATGAATCGACAATAACTAAGCAACTTCTTTAAGTAATTGGCACGATATTCATAGTAAATTGTTTTTAACACCGCGGGCTATCAACGTCCGATGTTCGAATTGGTTTGTATGCAAATTCTGCATAAGATCTTTTTTCATAAAGTTTCCTCAACATTTAAGGCTAAAAAGAAGACTTTTCTCGATAAAACAAGTAATCAGGAGAATTTTTTTTTAAAACCGTAAAAAAATATAGCACTTGTAGAAATGGCATGCGAAAAACCAAAAACAGATGATTTTTATTTTGAAAACCGTGGGTCTTTTGATAAACTGAATTCGAGCTATAGTAGGACATGATCTGACCTATCGACAGTTGCAGGGTTATCCATTCATGACAGGACACCCTATATATATATATATATAACTTTTTTCTCATACATCTCGTTGACGCGAGGAATAAGAAAGTTGAAGACAAATTAGCGACAATGCACCTGTCTCGTAACAGAACGATAAACGCATCTGTGCTGAAGACTTTGGAGGACTTCGCTTCAATGAAAGAGCGGAGCAGTAACGAGTTGAAATCTTCAGTCAAAAGGAAATTCACATACGTACGATCAATTTTGAACAACAATAAATAAATTTCCGATGATGGGTTGGATATTATCAAATGTCAGAATAATAAAATTCTCTTTGTTTTGATTTTTTTATTATTGTGGTATGTCCTGATTTCTTGGCTGCAGTTTCGAATTTTATCTCGGAGGAAGTATATTTTTTTATCAGCTTTTATTCTAGATCCATGGCCATTGTCTTTAAAAATGATTTAAACTTAATTTTGTAATAGATTTATTTTTGATCGAATTTTCGTTTGTTTACTTTCATTATTTCTCTTTTTAACTTCATTTTCTTTGTAGCTGTACTTTTTTTTTTTACTTTTTGTGATAGATTTTCGTAATTACTTCCTAGTAAACGTTAATGAAAAAGTAACTTTTCCCACAATTTGCATTCCAGATTCATCTCCATCGTTTTTAAAAACGATTTATTATCAATTGTGTAATAGATAACTTTTGATTGAATCTTAATTTTTTTTAACTTTCTTTTTCAATGGTCATTTATTTTTAATCTTTGTTTATTTTTCAGTCGTCATTTTTTGAAAATGTTATTTATTTTTTAGCTGAATTTATTTTTTACTTTTTATAGTAGGATTTCGTAATTATCTTCTTGTAAACGTCAATAATGAGAGAACAAATTTAATCTCCTTCGAGGGTATTGAAAAAGAGGCACTTTCACCGAAGTTCCCGGCCGTGTACAAAATTTCGTTGATGTTATTTCGCGATACACCAGACACGGACATTTTTCCAAAATTGGAGGGTTTGATATAGGGTAATATTCGACCTGAGCTATCTACGCTTCAATTTAACGATCGATATGGAAATACGTGTAGGCTAGTTCACGTAAGACGCCGTTGCCTGACGTGCCGTGTACACTTGGTCGTACATTGCAAGGAAATTTCGCAACATGTACATTCTTCCCGTGGCCGAACAACAGTGGATGGAATTCGCTAATAAAAATGTTACGTGCACGATGCGAATTGGCTGAAGTTTCAGTATGCATGTTGACCGCGAGAAGAAAGTAATCTGTGAGAAATGATATGCAGAGGGAAATACTATCCGCTGGGTGTCAAAATTACAGCAATGAATTATTGCTGCAGACACGCATCAAACGAAAAGGCGAGAATAATGAAGCCGGCAATGCTTCAAATTCGTATTGCATTAAGTGGAGATTTATCGATCGTAAAACTTTAATTATCTCGTAAAAATAATCGTAAACGGTGGTAACAATTTTTTTTGGTCGATTCGAGACACTTGCCTATTGTTTTATTCAAAGGATAAACAAATGTTGATACAATTTGCAATAATCCGTCGTTAATAAAGCTGATTTATAATTAATTGTTCATAAATTTACCATTAAAACTGATTCAAAGTTGAGTAAGTTAATTCGCTGTTAATAAACCTGATTTGAAGTTGCTTATTCATTCATTTATAATTAAGGCGGGCACACCACTGTGACGGGTAAAAAAATCGATTTTGTTTCACATTTCTCAAAGTATACACATTCAAGAATATGTGAAAAAGTTTCAACGTAAAATATTGAAAATTGACCGAGTTACAGACGATTTAGTGCGAGCAGGTGGCACCGCGATTTACGTATACTAAAATATTCAATCACATTCTCGAAACGACTCTTCTCGACCTGGCAGGAATCATAATTCCATAATTGTACGATTTTCAATTTTAAAAACCAAAATTTCCGCAATTGCAGGAAACATCGTTGGATGTAACCGTTTTTTTTTTTTTTTTTTTTTTTTTTCATTTTGAAATTTGATATTATTACGCCCCCGAATGTAAGTAAAAATATCGCGAAAATTACACTTTTTTTTAAACACCCGCTATTTTACGGGTTTTTTCTCGGAAAACGGCTACATACAACGAGAACTGCATTTATAGATAGTAAAACTTTTTTATTTTTATTTTTCAGCGGCTCTATTATACGTTAATAAAGTTGTAAATCATGAATTTTATTTCTATACAAAGTCCATAGCCGGGTAAGTAGGGAAAAATTGCGCCCGCATTTTCCCCAGCGAAATTAGGAGTATATTCTGAGGTATAAAAAAAAACAAATTTTCTGAAAATTTCATCCCCGTCAACGCAATGGTTTTGAAACAATGAATTTTTTTAAATTAAAAAATAAAAAATAAAAAATCCGGAAACGCATGAGTGGATCGATTCGATTTTTTTTGGTACTTGTTACGATCAAACGTGTTACGGTATCAAATTATAGAACATCTTGCGAAAGATTAAGGTTTAAAAAAAATAATGTTCCCTGTTTTATTTTTTTTTACTATAATCCACTTGGGGTACAATAACGAATTTTTCTTCATATAATCTTTGGGCACCTTATTAGATTATATAATCTTTTCAAAATGATCGTTTTGGTACGCCACAGTAAAAAAAAAAGAAACAGTATTAATTAATATATTTTAGTTATATAGATATATAACTAAAATATATCAATAAAGTGTGGTTCTTTTTTTTTCACTGTGGCGTACCAAGCCGATCATTTAGTCACATATAAGACTTTATCGATATATTTTAGTTATATATATCTATATAACTAAAATATATCAATAAAGTGTATTTCTTTTTTTTTCACTGTGGCGTACCAAACCGATCATTTTGAAAAAAATATATATAATCTAATAAGGTGCTCGAAGATTATATGAAAAAAATTTCGCTATTGTACCCCAAGTGGATTATAGTAAAAAAATAATAAAACAAGGAACATTATTTTTTTTTCAAACCTTAAACTTTCGCAAGATGTTCTATAATTTTATTTCGTAACACGTTTGATCGGAACAAGTACAAAAAAAATCAAATCGATCCGCTATACTTTTTCCGGAATTTTTTTTGATATTTAAAAAAAAATCTTTTTTCTAAAACTATTGCGTTGACGGGCATGAAATTTTCAGAAAATTTGTTTTTTTTTTATACCTCAGAATATACTCCAAATTTCGCTGGAAAAAATGCGGGGGCAATTTTTCCCTACTTACCCAGCTATGGCCTTTACACGAAATAAGTTCACTCTATGCTTAATAAGACACCTTTTTCCCAAACCCAAATAAATAATCGAGTAGACAGAAAAAAAAATGTTAAACCACTTTTTCTACCCGTCACAATGATTAGTCAGTTTACAATATTTCGTTTTCAATAAAGCTGAGATGAAATTGATTAAATTACAATGAACGCTGATTTACAAATACGAATTAATGAATTTACAACGAAAGCTGATTTAAAGATAATAATCAATTAATTTACATTTAAAGCCGATTCAAAGTTGAACAAGTTTATTTACAATATTCCATTGTTAAAAAAAGCTGACTTGAAATTAATAATTACTTAATTTACAATTAAAGTTGATTTAAAGTTTAACAAGTCAATGTACGATATTCCGTTCTCAACAAATCTGATAATCATGTATTAACAATGCTGAATAGACAGATTAAAAGTTCAACTCTCTCCACGTTCCATTTGACGCCGCTCCCTAAAAAGCAAGGGCTAAGAACAGCTTTACCGTCGGAGAGCCACCCCTACGAAAAGAATGTACATTTTTTACACGCGCGACCATTTTTGTCCCGCGAGGGCCAATGGCTCTCGCGCTCGCACCGCCTCCTTTATTGACGTTCATTATGTCCTCGATATTCGTGTACGTTCCTAATTAAGATTCGTATCCCCAAAGGGCTCGCGAAGGAAATACTTTCGTCACAGAGAGCTAAAAGATCTCGTATATTTCACGCGTAAACTTTGTGCAAAGGGGGAGGGAGATACACGGTGCGATCGTCGTGGCCTAATCGATGTTGGATTTTTATCAGAAGCTCATTAAAGCTAATAATGTGGATTTACCACAAGTTCCTCTCTCTCTCTCTCTCTCTCTCTCTCTCTCTCTCTCTCTCTCTCTCTCTCATTCTCTCTCCGCCTCCTTCCACAGGAGCGAGCAAGAAGCATAGATCAAAGGCGGGGCCCACTTGATCGTAATGTACGTGTCGAATTACTCCACATTCGCGTCAATTTACAATCATTGCCGATATCCGTAGCTCGCCAATATTTTCAAAGATATTGGAACGCGAAGTACCGGATTTTAATGCTTCCATAACTGTTTTGTAGTAAATGAAAATCTCATTTGGCAGAAATTACCAAAGAAAACAACGTGAGGAAGAAACGTTCAACAAGTATATAATTACAGCGCTTTGTCCATCCGGAAAGGAGATTTACAAGATTATTTAATTTTATCTAATATCGAGAACAAGAGGGAGAGAGAGAGAGAGTTACTCACGATTCTGCTAATGATTGGGCTCAGTGATAACGATTTGAACTCTTGTGTCCCTATATATATATATATATATATATATATATATATATATATATATATATATATATATATACACATACATACATACATACATACATACATACATACATACATACATACATACATACATACATACATACATACATACATACATACATACATATATATATATATATATATATATATATATATATACATATATACATACATATATATAATAATGTGTTTTGCAGTATCGTATGAAACAATAAATGCCGTTTCGTGCTTCTGTGCAGTTATCCGCTCATTATATCTAATACGATCATTGTTTCTGGCTTGTGTATGCACCAAATGTCTTCCTACAATATAGGGTGTCTCAAAATGACCTGACATTTAAATATATTGATAAAACGTATTATCTATTTGAAAAGTATGAATATTTTTATTTTAATATAAGGTTCTTATATTAAACGTATTATTTATAAGTACCTATAAGTACCTATAAGTATATAGGTACTTATAAAACGTATTATTTATTTGAAAAGTACGAATATTTTTATTTTAATATAACGTACAAACTTGGAGGTTATGTGTGGACGAAAATATCCGATAAATGGCCGCCTCGTTCCTGTTTGCGAACGTTTACTTTTTTTATGGAATTTTCAATAACATTTTGGCATAATTGCGGACTAATTTCATTAACGTCCAATTGCTTCCTCGAGCTCCGGAATGGTCTGTGGATCATTGGCGTACACTTTTCCTTTCGGAAAACCCCAACGAAAGAAGTCCAATGGCGCCAAATCGCACGATCGTGAAACTTCGTCTTCAATAACTGCATTTTTTCGCCCTCGGGGTGGCAGGTTGCCCCATCTTGTTTAAAGAATATGTCCGGATGAAATATTCTACATGCTGTTGATGACATTTATCGGATATTGTGTTCCACACATAACCTCCATGTTTGTAACTTATATTAAAATAAAAATGTTCCTACTTTTCAAATAAATCATACGTTTTAGTAATAGATTTAAATATCAGATCATTTTGAGACACTTTTTGCTTGCATATATATATACACGCATATTTAACCTTCCGTTGGCACACTGGGTCACTTCAATCCGAACGAATTTCTAATGAATTGCTGACTTTTCAAAAATTGAAAATTTTCAATTATTTTTTACGATTTCATTTTGGATTTTCCGAACTTCAATTACGCAGACATATTAAGGGGTTAGGCTACTGTGAAAATGACGAAGACTCGGTCGTCACTTGCGACAACTTAAATTGAAGAGGAAGGTCCAACATAATGCGCAGGGATTTCGGATTGAACTTATGATTACAACGATGGAACTGCTAGAAAAACTTTAAACGCGTTTTTCTCCAAACGACACTGAAAAAAAAATTCGTACATCCAACCAAAATTTAGTTGGTTTAACAAAATGTATCTTTAAATACGTTTAACTTGATTTTTGATTGGCATAACAAACGTTTTGTTAATCTAACTGATAGTTTTAGTGGTGTGAACTGTAGCTTATTTAGCATGTCTGAGCAACTGTCAAAACAACAAAATTTCGAGACAACAAAATGCATTTTGCACATTCAACGATTTCTCTTTCTCAGTGTATGTTTTTCAAAACGGTGTACACGATTTATCGATATCTAATGAACGGAATGACTCGAAATTTGGTACATTTATTCAGTGTAATAATAGTTTAGTCTTGACGGACGTTGTTATTTTAAATATTTTTTTTATTAGTTATTAACGATATCGATGTCATTTTGCTTCGAAAAATCGAAAAGATAATTTTTTTTTCGATAACTGAAACTCGATACCAAAAAAGCTTGATCAAGTCTTAGCCAATATTATCTATGTTGAGAAAAAACTCGTTATTTTGTGTTTCAAATAAACCCGGTGGCCAAATTCACGTACACCGTTGAGTCCGTCTTGTTCAAAGGCACTTCATGAGATTGTTTATAACTTTTTCAATTATTAACCAATTTTGATTAAATTTGGTACAGGACTTTGTTATATACATATAAATAAATGTCCAAACGATTTTTCGATCTGCTTAATTATTCCTTTAAATTTAATTTTTTTAAACAACCCTGATTTTCGGGACCCCACAGTAGAAAGGCCATCACGTTCAAAGGGCCTTCACGAGATTATTAATAACTTCTTTTATTATTAATATTCTTTAATAAAATCTGGTACACAAATTTGTCAATGTACGTACAAATAAATATCCAAACGATTTTTTAATCATCTTACTTACACCTTCAAATTTATTTTTCCCACTAACCCTGATTTTCGGGCTGAGTAGCCTCACCCCTCAAAAAGTGTTCAAAGTGTTACAGATTTTTTTTAATAAACCCTCGATGGATGAATTTAAAAAAAATGCTCACTTTCCCAATATTCAAAGTTTTCAATATTTTTTTTACAGTATATTCAATTTTATACTTTCCAAATTTCAATTATGCAGACACATTAAGAAAGGTCCGAAGTGTATCCCTGATTGTTGTCAGTGAAAACTAAACAAAGGGTTGTTAATATCAGATGGATAAAGTATCATTCGGATATGGCTGACCCGGTATATCAAAATCGTGGTCAAATTTGAATGTGTCAACGGAATTATTTATTTATTTTAAATAAATTTATATATTTATGTATTATAATAATATAAAAATAAAATAATAAATAAAAGTTATTACAAAAATATAAAAAGTATATATATATCATAAAAATATATATTTATTTAAGTATACATTTAAATAGATTTATTTATTTTAAATAAATAATAAATAAGTAATATATAATTAATTACTTATTTATTTTGAAAAATCTCAGTCCCTGATAAATCGATTTTCGGCCTATGCATGTGCACAAAATGTTTTTCTCGTACTCAGTACATACGTAGCGGCAAATAAATAATAAGTGGAATTGCCAGCAGTGTTCCTGACAGGAGACATTATTATCGGCAATATTCGAGTATACGTGACCCAGCGAGGTTACCATATAGATCGAGCACGTAATTTCATCTACATACGAAAATGGCAAATATGATAATAAACGGGTACCGTTGGAACGTCGCAAATAACGTCGTGCAAAAAAAGAATCGAACGCTTCGCCGTCCGTTTATACATCCCCCGTTGACTTTAGACGTTCAAATTTTACCTCGCTCGCAGTTTGACTCCGTTTCGATGTTTCTTTTCCGGATCGATATCGCAATTTTTTCACCTTACTCCGAAGGATTCGCGAACGGACACAAGCGCAAAAGAGCACGGCACGATACACGTGTTTTTCGTGATGGTTAGGAGCAATAAAATATTTCCGCGCTTTTGTCTGTGCGATCACGCGAAGGAATCGAGTAAGAGGGGAAAAAAAGGAAAAGAACAAATAAAATGGGTCGATGGGTCGTGAGACGTTTTTATTCGTCTACATGGAACTATGAACGATTCACCCGAGGCAAAAGTATTTTTTGCGGGATCCCGACCTTGTAAGGGCACGAACGGGTTTTAAGGAATTACGTCATGACTCTCTCTCTCTCTCTCTCTCTCTCTCTCTCTCTCTCTCTCTCTCTCTCTCTCTCTCTCTCTCTCTCTCTCTCTCTCTCTCCTTGTGATTCATTGCTCACCACGGAATTTTCGCTTCTCCAATATTTTCCTCTTGCACAAAGCAATATCGAAAACTCATGGAGTTAAGGAAATTAAAACTTTTCCAAATTGACCAACTGACACATGAAGTACTTTGACATGGAAAGGGTGATCGACAAAAAAAAAGATACTAAAATTCTCGATTCAATAATTTTTAATTAATGCAAATGATAATTGGCAACAAGTGATTGAAGAAATTAATTTGGCTTCGATCCAGAAAAAAGTCAAACTTTTTCTGTCAACTCGAAAGCTTGAGAACTTTGGTAGAGCCAGGACGAAATCGAACTGCAAAAATTGTGTAATATGAAAATAGTTCTAAAAGAGTCCTCCTATCAATTTAAAGGGCTACATCTTCCTAGAGGCCCGAAAACAATGGTCAAGTTCCCAAGTTTTTTCTGGGGAACAGTTGATGAAAAAAAAACGTCTTTGAAAAAAGTTTTTTTTACTGTTTTCGATGTCAGTGGACGTGATATCTCGAGATACACTTGATGGATTGTTTCCAAATTTAGAGGAGATACGATGAGAAATATTTAAAGGTCGTTGACGATCTCACTTTTTAAAAATCGATCTCCATTTTTTGATAGTCACGCGAAATGACGACTTTTTTTTATAGATTTTGTATGCTCGAGTCTCAATGGGTCGTCACTTCGTTAAAAAAAATGATTTCCAAAATCAATGATCGTCAACGACTTGTATTTATTGTTAACTAAAATAAGCCGTTTGGTTTTTAGACTTCTGATGGACCCTTCAAGCTGGGGTGTCCACCGCCAAACGTGAAAAAAATGTTCCGTATTTTTTGGGAATTTTTCGAGACTCTCAATATATGTACCTTTGCGTTTTAAAAGGGCGTTTTTTCACCAACCGTTCGCAGGGAAAAAATCGGAATTTGGCCATTTTTCCGGGCCTCTAAGTAGGTGCAGTCCCTCAAATACTTCGTGGACCATTTTATGGGAGCGGAGAAATTCAATTCGGTCTTAGAGAAATAACTATAAAAATACTATTGGACATATTACGGTGAAATTTCCGGTTTTGGGAGATGACTTCCGGCAATGTTCTAACTGAGAATGAACTCTCCAGCCCCCATCCCTTCCCATGGGTCTCGGTTGGAAACTCGAGGCTCCCGGAATACTTGGTGAGAACCTCCACAGGACTCTATCGGTCCCTCCCTTCTCGACCCTTGGCAGGTCGGATAGGGCTGTAAATTCATTAAAACAACCCTTCGCCACTGTCCCTTATGCGAGGCAATTGAATTCTTGGCATACCAAAGTCGACTCACTTTGCGATTTCTCTTCGAACGAGGTGGCCCGTGCAGGATCGATTCTGTCAGACTTTTCCTCGTCCTTTCGAGCATTCAGAAGAAAAAAAAACCCTCCGCGGTGTCGACGGAGAGTCTGAGCCTTGAGTAAAAAAATTGACCCTTTATAACCGAATTCATACGACTAAAAATTGCAATATTTGCCAAATTACAATATCTTTACGCCCTTCGCCGAAGGGCCTAATGCTGAAATCGGATACGAAAATTTGATCGACAGTGCTCCGTAGTCCATTAATCATTCTCTCCGAGGAGAAGCAAAAAATAAACACGGCACTAAATGTTCAAAACTCCCTGTGACAAATTCGCCATGATAGAAAAATTCTGCAAAGGGCTCGCGCGCCCCCGCTGCGTCGATCAACGACTCTCGTAACCCTCCGCGCGAGGGGGTGATTCTTTTTTTTTCCTCGTTCGCGAGCACTGTAATACGCGTTGCGAATTGATTTTCGAAGGCCCGTGACGAGATTGGAACGAGTTTCACGCGGCTGAACAATGTAAAGAGGGGAGGGGAATCTTTTGCCTCATAATCGAGAACGATCGAGGCATTCTTTCGATTAATGTGATTTTTGGGCCGAATTTTTTTTTTCAGCATTCCCCACTTTCGTGTCGATTTGTTATCGTGCGAAGGTGACTTTTTTTCGGTCCAAATTACACGCTATCTCCCTTTGCAACCCGCGAATCGATTGCCAATTTTTCACTTCCGGCTTGCGCAGAAGTCTGCGCTCGTGGCGTTTTCCTCGTTTGATTTTCTCGCTGACTCTCGCGTACACATACTCACGGTACAGCTGGTGTTATTGCTATCTTGAGGATACGCGTGCCACGAGGCGCTCTCTCGTGCGACACCCGATCGCGATTAACACCCTCGCGGCCCAAGCACCAAAGAGAAGCGTCATTTCCTCTCTCTCTCTCTCTCTCTCTCTCTCTCTCTCTCTCTCTCTCTCTCCCCCCCCCCCTCTCTCTCTTTCTTTTTCTCTCTTTCGCTCATATATCGAAGCTCGAGAAGCAATGTAACATAGTCAAGAAGACTAATAGGCTCCCCCTTCTTTCACCCCCCGCCACCCCTCAGGAGTTTTCACTATTTCCTCTCCTGAGAGATTCGCCCACGTTTCCCTTGTTCAACGACGATTCGCGTCGATGTTAATAGCTCTGGCAATGTGCCTCACTCACGATTAGAACTTATATATATACGTATGAGCACTCATATATTACGCGAAACATTTTCTCTCGCCACTATATTGTTTGTTACGTGTAAAACGGTTACGAGGATAATACGCCGTTCGCCACCTACGGAGAGAACGAGACCCGCGGGAGGATCTTTATTCCGCGTGTGCTGTGGGTAATATAAAATCGCCCAATGCATTTTCGCTGCACGAAGCAGAATGCGGAAAGTCCAATTTCATGTCTGGCTCGACATCGCGATTTCTTTTTCCCCTTTTTTTTTGCGAATTTATGAACGAACAAGGCCTTCAGCAAAATATATTTGTAAAGAAGACTGAGTGTTTAATATCAAAATTTCTATGATGATGTTTTACAAATGAGAATGCGTTTTTAAATGAATATGAAAATGTCTGAATAAATATGAAAATCCTCGAATAAGTAGCCAAGCTCGCAAAGAAATTTCAAAAATTTCGAACAAACATCACGATTGTCAAGTAAACATAAAAATTCTTGAATAAATGTCAGAATTCTTAGACAAATATGAAAATTCCTAAATAAATATCAGTAATCTCAGACAAATAACAAAATTTTTAAATAAATATCAGAATCTTTGGGTAAATATCTAAATTCTTAAATTAATATTGACACTCTTGGGTGAATATAAAAATTCTGAGATATTTGTCAAGACCCTTGAATGAGTATTAAAATGCCTAAATGAGTATCAACATTTTTAAATAAATATCAAAATTCTTAACAAATGTCAATCTGCCTGAATAAACGTAAAAATTCCTAAATAAATATCAAAATTCTGAAATAAATGTCGACATTCCTAAATGAACATCAAAGTTATTAAATAAATATTAAAATTCCTAAAAATGCCCGAATAAACATAAAAAATCCTAAATAAATATGAAATTCTTGAATAAATATCATCATTCCTTAATGAACATCAAACTACTTGAATAAATATCAAAATGGTTAAACAAATATCAAAATTCCAAAATAAATATCGAAATTCCTAAATGAATATCAAAATTTCCGAAATAAATATCAAATTTCCGAAATAAATCTCATAATAAAAGAATATTCAAGAAGAGATTATTTGCACAAATACATTATTCACTGACCGTTTATATTTTCGTCATAACAAAATGATAAAATGTGAGAAAAAAGCGTTGGCGTACGCAAATGAATAAACGGAATTTTTTCACATCCCACAAGCAATAATTGCCAGGGTGAAGAAAATCGGAACTCGAAAATTGTTCTTTTCATGCTGGCATGCAGGCATCGAAATATTGTTGAAGCTCCGTGAATGACGGTAACCGGTGAGATCGCCCCCTATTCCTCGTGTTCCTTGTTAATCGTCGATCCTGTATACATGCATGTTCGTATTACGTCGGCGATGTACACGAGAAGAGAGGCACCTACCTAAAGGCACACACGTCGTTTACTCGTCCGTCCATTTATATTCGAGAGCATCGCACTCGAGCTCCTCTCTCATGTGTGCACGTGCTTCACTCTCGCGAGATTCGAGCTCGGACGGCCTGGAGTACTAACAGTCGACGTACACGTACACATAGGTGTTTATATATATATATATATATATATATATATATATATATATATATATATATAAGAATGAATGTGAACGAAACGAGACGAGGATGAGCCAGGGGCGTTTAAATGCTGGGAAATTCGAGGGAAAGCGGTGGAGAAAATACTTTAAAGAGAGAGTGCGGGAGGGAGTAAGGGACTCTATAATTTATCGTGGGCACACGTTTACACGTCGTTAGTCACAAAAACGTTGATTATGAACCCGGATATCTTTTCAGGCTGCTTTTGAGTTAATTTTCTGCTTTTATAAAAAGGACGAAACTTTTTTACTCCACAAAAAAATACTTCATTTTACAAAGTACGAACGAATGAAAAAAATCATTTTTTGGCGGGCTACATCTGCCTAGGTGGGTGAAAAAATTGCATTTATCAAAAATATTTTTTATTCGATAGTATCACCTTTCAGCTATATTTCCTGAAAATTACATTGAAGTAATCATAAAATTGAATTAACGATAGCAGCACCATACTTCAAACTTCAAACGCGTTTTTCTCAAAACACTGTTTTCAAAATCGGTGGACATGATATCTCGAGAACCACTTGATGCAGTGTTTCCAAATTTACAGGAGATACGACGAGAAATATTTGAAGATCGTTGACGATCTCACTTTTAAAAAATCTATCTTCCTTTTTTGATAGTTACTTAAAAAGGATGACTTTTTTCATAGATTTTGTATTCTCAAGATTCAATTCGTCGCCAGATTGTTAAAAAAGATGATTTTCAAAATCGCCGATCGTCAACGACTCGTATCTATTGTTAACTGAAATAACCCGTTTGGTTTTAGATTTCGGATGGACCGTTCAAGCTGGAGCGTGTCCACCGCCAAACGTCGCGAAGAAAATTTCATCATCTGACGACGGCCATGTTTTTGCTGTTTTTCCGTACATTTTGGTGATTTTAATATCAGAGGCTCTCACTATATGTACCTCTGCGTTGAAAAATAATCCGTTTCTTTTTTACCAAGCATATACCAGAAAAAAACAAATCATAATTTGGCCATTTTTTCTGGCCTCGAAGTTGATGTAGCCCCTTAAATAAGTTCACCAATATTTTTTCGTATTTTCTCGAAAATTATCGATAAAATTTCGCTATAAAATCTATATATATACATTTTTTTTCAAACATCGTCGTGTCTGTAATATGTCATCTTCATTTTTTAATAGTTACGTAGAAATTATGACTTTGTTCATAGATTTTGTAAGCTCGAGTTTCAATTCGTCGCCAGGTTGTTAAAAAAGATGATTTTCAAAATCGCCGATCGTCAACGACTCGTATCTATTGTTAACTTAAATAACCCGTTTGGTTTTAGATTTCGGATGGACCGTTCAAGCTGGAGAGTGTCCACCGCCAAACGTCGCGAAGAAAAGTTTCGTCATCTGACGGCGGCCATGTTTTTGCTGTTTTTCCGTACATTTTGGTGATTTTAATATCAGAGGCGCTCACTATATGTACCTCTGCGTTGAAAAATAATCCGTTTCTTTTTAACCAACCATATCCCAGAAAAAACAAATCATAATTTGGCCATTTTTTCTGGCCTCGAAGTTGATGTAGCCCCTTAAATAAGTTCACCAATATTTCTTCTTATTTTCTTGAAAATTATCGATAAAATTTCGCTATAAAAAATATATATATATATATTTTTTTTTTTTCATTCGTTTCTGTACATGCTTGCTCGTTCCGAATCAACGTGACCGGAAGTCCGTGGACGTGGACGAGTTCCGTAAAGATACGTAATATCGCGTAAGTTTCTCGGTACAGGCCATGCCTTCTTTGGCGTTTAATTGTTCCACGCGGATGAGTAAAGTATCTGGCCAACATAATGACGATTGGTTTCTCTCCCTCGCTTCCGTTCGGTCGAAACGCCGCGATTAATATCCTCGGGAGGCTACAACCGGAAAGCGAGCCCGCGAGATAATCGGCGCGGAAGCGCGTTCTGACTTTGGGCCCAGTGAAGTTTCGCTCGTCGATGATCGTATGCAAAATACCCGCTAAACTCACGTACAGTGAAAAAAAAAACAAAAAAAAAACATCCATAATGCAGTCGATGCGGAAAGCCTTGTTGTTTTTTTTTCTTCCAATTTTTTTTCGACATCTTCCCGTTGCTTCACCTTAATGCCCGGCCCTGAGATAATTGCGAAACGCACGGCCGGCTCTCTCGTCTTCTTTTTTTTTCTGCTGCACGCGTATTCATCCAACGTCGCGGAGAAGTCTCGCACGTTTGCCTGCTGTTTCGAAATTTATCTTCCGGAAAAATCTCCCGCAACTGCGCGCTTTCGTGCCTTTTTCGCCACAATTTTCGACGCGAACTCGCTCGATGCCACGAGTCTCGAAAGCACGATGTTGAAAGTCAAGTTCCTAGGGTTTCTCGATGGTTTAAAAATTCTACAATTGATCAATGTGGGATTTTCGAGTGGACAAAAATGGGGTCATTTTGACCCCATTTTTTTTGTCAACCGTCTGTATGTTCCCCCACGCCTACTCTATAGGCGGACACTCGGCCTCCAGTCTACATCCTGCCCATGTACTGAGGACAGCTGTCGGAAAAGGACCTGGGGTCGAATCGACCCCGTTTATGCAGTAGCGCGGTGAAAGTGAAAACACTTTTTTTTTTGGTGAATTTTGGCGTTTTATTGCTACATGTAAGTGAGTTACGATAGAAAATGCTCATAGATATTTTTTATTTTGCGCTACTATAGTAAATTATGTATTTAGAATGCCGATCATAAAATTAAAAGCAAGTGTCCGTTATGCAGGAGGGCTATGTGCAACGCGCAACGAATGTACTTTTGCGTCGATTGCGGTTAATGTGAATAATAATAAATCATTGAATTAAAAAAAAAATGCGGAGCATATACGTTTTCAACAATTAATCTGCCGAAGGAGTCGTTTTTTTTTTTCATTTTTCCGCTACCCCGAAAATACTCAAATTCGAACCACCGAATAAATATACGTTTTGGAAAGATTTTTTTTTTCATATCTACAAACCTTCCTTTTTAAGAACCTCAAAGAACTTTATTTATATTTTGAAACAAAAATAATTATGATCTTTTTTGTGCAAGTAAGTATTTTTCAACTCATCTCCCACTTTAAACGAATGTATGGGCACTTAATTTTTCTTTTTATTAAAAAATAAATTTCAGTCCATTAAATAAAGATCTAGGACTACAAAAAAAGGTCTCTACAAAAAATGCATATTTACCGAAATAAAACGATCTGAAAAATGTCTGGGGTCGGATCGACCCCATAGTCAGAGGCTCATAGCGGAAGTTTGCAGTCGAGGGGTTAAGATGACATACTTTTTATTTTACAATAAATATTTAAATAAACGACGACGTATGATTTCAAAGCCAAGTGTATATCCATGAAGACTTATGATTTTAATAAAAAAGAATCAGTTTGAGGACATTAGTTATCTACGTAAATAAAAAATAACAAAATAACAAAATAGAAAACCACATGTAGGTCGACGTGTGTAAGACGACGTACTCCAGTCTAAGATGACATGTGTATGTCATTTTACACAAGTCGACGGAATTGTACTGATACATTAATTTCTGCGTTAAAGGTTAGTTGATACCAACCAACATTGACTGGAACATTATTATAATGACGATGAAGTGTTGCCTGCGACGCGTTGAAATGTTTGGATGCTAAAAATCAACCCATTCTATTCTTCTTTACAGCTTCAATGGTCTTGGTCATTCTTGTGATCAGCTCTCGCGAGTCGATATGCATTGATAATAGCCAGGCATCCTATGACGATAAGCCATCATCGAAATTGGCGTGCAGGATTGCTCAAAAACTATTAAGCCTATTGAGTTGAAACTTAGTAGAAATATTTATAATTTCGGTACCTTCTACTTGACGAAAATTGTTTTTGCAAAATTGGAAAAAATTTCACTTTTTTAATCCACATTTTACAGCAATGTTGCGTGAAATGTTGATTTTTTTTTGTAAATGCGTGACATTTTCTCAAATTTGCATTTTCTACATTTTAATTACCGTCAGATAGAAACTATACATGTTCGAACTGAAAAAATGTTTGAACTTTTTGCAAATCAATTTTTTATACTTGAATATACTATTACGGTATACCTAAAGTTTGATAATTGTAGAATAATTATTTCTTAGTTTAAAAAATCCTTCAATATTGCTTATTTTCTTCCTGTCTAAATATCCCGCCAAGGAGTTTCGGTATAAAAGTCAAAATGTTGAGAAATTGATGAAATTTAGTGATAATGTTCTTCAACATAAAGTGCGAAAACATAATTTTTTTCAAAATTTTCTTTCACTTAGTTATCGAGTAATTAAGCATTAAAGCAGATTTCTTATGTTCGCAATGTATACCTATATATATATATATATATATATATATATATATATATATATATATATATATATATATATATATATATATATGGAAACGCTATGCTTATACACGTGAACTTTAGTATTAACTTACTCGATAACTGTGCAGAAGAAAAATCTGAAAAAAAGTGTATTGTCAAATTTGGCACTAAAGAATATGTTCGCCAAATTTCATAAAATTCTGAACTTTTTGAAATTTTTTATGTTTTTAACATGTTTCAGCATGGCAATATCGTATCGCCGGTATCGAAACACCTTTTAATACGCAGCAGGGTAAGATAGTGTGTCATCTTACACCTACCTCCGGAATGGCAACTTACCCACAAGTGAATGCAGATTTTGTTTATTCGTCGTGACAAAACCTTTGGGGTTAGAATATCCATTGTGCAATATTTGTAAAGTACAATGGACCCTAGATTATGAATAAATTAGTTCAACTAGAAAAAATCTTTTTTTTAGCACCAAATAATGACGTGGTCAGTTTTTTTGCATTCGAAAAATCACGAAAATATTTACGAGATGAAGGCTCGTGTTCACTGACGGCTATATTAAATTTCGCTGTTAGCAAGAACGTCATTGTATTGCGAATATTTGAAAAGATATCGAGGGTGTGTCGTATTATTTGACTATGTCATCCTAAGCCCAACTCCCCTACCTGACAAATTCTCGGACGGATACCGCGAAATAATTCCTTTTCAATTACCGGAGAATTCCATTTCTGGTTCGGCACTTTTATTTTTTGAGCTTTTAACGCGCGGGGAATTTGTGCTACGCAACGGTCAAGTTCCCTTAACGAGACCGACCGATGCATCCCTAGGGAGACACCGTCGGCTTCCGCGGCATCGGGAAACCATCAAACACGGTACTGAACGTATGTACGTATATGCATGGTGGTACGTAATAGGAAAGGATTATTTCGAAGACACCGGAGTTTGAGGACCATCCCCATAGCAGCCTACTGTCCCCATACTCAACATTACGTTGATACGAATATCTTCGAAATCACCTTTAGATAAATCCTATTCATGAACAATAAAGCCTATTCGTGTAAAAGTAATTTCTAAAAATCCGTATGTCTGCAAAATCGTCTATGCGTTTGAGAACAAATTTAAGGGGCTTGCTCGGAACAGCCAGGTGTGCTGGTAGCCAATATTACTTGGATATGACGCCCTAGGCTTTCCCCTAGATATAGTTACGGAGTACCCAAATGGGGCGGCTCATAACTGTGAGCCACAATCATTAAAAAATTTCGCTCTCCATTGAGGTTCCAAAAATTAAGGGGTCTCCTCACTTTAGACGCTAAAAAAAGCTATTTCATGCATTTTTTTGATAGGTTTATTTATAGATGTTGATATAAAAGTTGTCACACTTAATAAAAACACTCGAAATAAATTGAAAAAAAACGTATCTAAGACACTATTTATAGAAGAAAATGGTAGTTGAAAAAATGCCTTAAAAAATTGTAAGTCTGCGCTGTCGATGAAATCTCGGAGATGGATCATTCGAAAAAAAAAAATGAAACGATTTTAGATTGAATATGTTAATGGCTATAGCGCATATCATACGATTTTTGATTTGTGCAAAAATAACCAAATGGCGGATATTTTTCGAAAAAACAAAAAAAAACGTGTTTTTCACCGTTTTTGGCAAAAAATTAGTAAATACCAAAATTAAAAAAAAATCCTTGTTGTGCGCTATAGCTATAGTTGTAAAGAATATGTGGTTAACATTTCATAAGGATCGGTTTAGTAGTTTCGAGAAAATCGCGTCTAAAGTTCGTTTGGGTTACATAAATACATAAAAAACTTTTTGTATGAATTTCGAAAGTGTATTTGTTAAGTGTAACAATTTTCTATCAATATCTATAATATAAACCTAAGAAAGAAAGTCATGAAAATAGCCTTTTTAGTGTCTAGAGTGAGAAGACCCCTTGAGTTATCCGTTCATATGGTTTTTGTGGTGTTCCAAATCCATTGGATTTTAATTAAGACCAGCGAATCTTAGGAATTCGAGGATCGGGAGGAATAGGAAAGGATTTAAATGGAACGGGTAATACGTAAAAATCCGCAAGAGTTCACGTTGGAACTCAGGAAATAAAATAACATTCCTGGAGAGTGTTTCCTCACATTGACTTAGGGATATCAAAAAGTAAAAGAAAACCGCAGAAAATAATTATTCTCTTTAGGATATTTGGTCGCTGTGAAATGAAAGGAGTACTTAAAAAAAATGATCTAAACTTGTAAATTAAGTTCTTGTACATCGGGTCATAATTCTAACGAGGAGATTTAAGGCGGGACACAACTGTGACGGTTAAAACAAAAAAAATTCCTTTCCCTCAAAACATATTCCGAATATGTGATTCAAATTTTTTAATTTAATTAAAAATATTAAAAATTCTTTGAATCGCGTTTTTCTCGAAACGACTTTTCTCGACCTGGCTGGAACCATAACTCTGGCTGTAATTGTCCATTTAAAAAAAAACTATAATTTCGGTAATTGCAGTAGCTTATAATAATTTTTATACGTAGTTGTTTGAAATTTAATATTTTCAAGTCCCCGAAAATAAGTAAAAATTTCGCCAAAATTACACTTTCTTGAACACTTGCCGTTATGTGAATTTTTTTTTCGACAGACGGTCACGTACAACAAGAACTACATTTATATAGATTATAAAACTATTTTATTATTTCTCTGACCAACCTTTGTCAAGTTATCGATCCGACTGGCCAAAATTACTCTTTTTTTTAACACCCGTAGTTTTGTGACATTTTTTTTTCAAAAACGCCTGGTACAACGTCAACTACATTTATATAGATTACAAAATTACTTCATTTTTATTGTTCGGACCGACCATTGTCAAGTTATCGATCCGGCCGTTGGACCACATTTTTTATACAGACCCTCTGTATAAAAAATGTGGAAATTTAAGGATACCTCAATAACGTTGTTAATTTTCAATTTTTTTCAAACACAAATTTACACGAAACAAGTTCAACGTATGCTTAATAACATACCTTCTTTGACAAGTCCCAAAAAAATAATTTGTTAGATATAAAAAAATTCGAAAAACAACCTTCTTCGGCCCGTCCCGGCGGATTTCTCCCTTAATTAACGACTGGCTCTATACGCGTTTGCAATTTTTTTCTGAAAATCGCACCAACTTCTCCCGAAGGAAGCCAAATTCTACAATTTTTTGGAAATTCAAACACGTCGGAGCTTAATTACGGTGCTTTGGCGCGGACTGTCCAATGTACATCTAGATATCTATATATAGACATGCGTGCGTGTCTATTGAAACGCATTGGTATAGAGCTGTGCTCGAAGGCGATTACGACGACCATTCGCGGTGCGATTTCCAAGCCCGCGAGAGCGGCTTCTCTTGCACTATCGTCTTTTTCCCGTCGTCGACGACTTCTACTCGAACTATTATATAGCTCTCGGAGCGCAAATTAATGTCTCTTTATTTCACCGCGAAAGTTCCGAAGCGCATTGAATCGGGGAGGCTGTGTGTGCGCGCGCGCGGAGCGTGTGTGTCAGACTCGGGTGAGATCCTGATCGTCGGCAGTCGTTTCTTTCGTCGAAACGATCACCGGGTGATTTATCAAGCGACATGTCGTTGGGTATATTTGTACGTTCTTTCTTTTTATCCTAGGTATTTTGACCTTTTTTTTTCCTTTTCTTTTTTCGTCGTCAAATATATTTTTTTTTTGCCCGTTTGGGTACGTGTATATATGGCTAAATGCTTTCGCAAGCACGGGAGATCGTTTAATAATAATTAATACCCGAGAGACTCGCGGGATCACGGCCCTCAGTACGCACATTGCCTATGGACATTTTCATGTATTATATATATATATATTTATAGGTGGGTGAATTTTTATATTTAGGAGGGTGAATTATTTGATATTATTGATATCATATTTTTGTGGGTAGTATGCTATATATATATATATATAGCATATATATATATATATATAGCATATATATATATATATATATATATATATATATATATATATATATATATATATCATACTACCCCTAAAAATATGGTATCAATAATATCAAATAATTTATATATATACATATATGTGTGAATTATTTGATATTATTGATATTATATTTTTGGGGGTAGTATGATATTTATTTTGAAGAGTGTCAATCACACAATATTTGTGCAAAATTTTAGTCGATTTTTGTCGCATTATTTTTAAGTTTTTAAATATTTTGTGCAAACAATTGTTAAAAATACTCAAATATGGAGAAAAGTGAGTTACATGAAGTGATAAAATACCTGTGCCTGAAAAACAGCTGCTGACGCCGAAATTGACCACCTTGAGCACCCACCATATTCTCCGGACTTAGACCCCAGTGATTTTAACTTATTCCCAAAATTAAAGAAGCATATCCAGAGGAAGAAATTTGACGATGATGACGCGGTCATGGCTGCCGTAGAAGAGTTTCTTGAGAGTCGAGAAAAGGTTTTGTTTTTAAGGAAGGAATAAGAAAGTTGAGTAAGCGGTATTTTAAATGTGTAGAAGTGGAAGGAGATTATGTAGAAAAATACGAAATTTTTGTTTGAATTTTCTTATATTTTTATAGTGATTCCAAGAAATTTTTTATTCACCGACGTATATACATGTATGTGTGTATAAATGTGCCTAAAAAGTGACGTGTAAAAGGAAATTCTAGATGCCTTGTATCAATTCCTATCCAAATCACCCCCACGTATGCTCTACAATATTTTTTTTTTGTATTTGTACTTCCCTCGCGATTTCTCTTGCTTGTGTTATTGTTACGAAATGCACTTTTAAGGTACTGCTGTTGGCCAGAGATGTGAAAAAATCGTTTTTTAAAATATGTAGTTCTACGGACGTTTCGGTATGCGTTTGCGAAAACCGTTCAATGGTCCCCATGAAAGTAGGCGAATTATAGAAATTATAAGGAGTATGCTCGGGGAGCACGGTCTAGACGCAGTGACTCTAAACGAGTTGTTCCTCGAAACTACGCTTTCAAAATCGACAACTACGATACCACGATAACCAATTGGCCGATTGAGCTCAGATTCGGCATACATTTTAAACAAACTGTTTTTCAACGTTGGTAGCAGAACTGAGTGAATATGATTGTTTTAATTTTTTATATAACTTGTAGAATGGTCAGAAAAATAAGAAAACTTCATAATCAAAGTTTCGCATGCGGCCATTTTGAATTTTTTTTGCTGACTTTGGTCCAAACATCACAACACTCATACAGGTTGAGAATGTGTTTGGTTTTTGTTCGGATTCACACAACGTTCGCAACACTGGTCGCCAATTGGCCCAAACAAACTTACAAAATTAGATAATGATGATTTATTTATTTATCTGTACATATTATTGAAGGATCAATAAACGTTTTTTGCACAGATGGTCTTTTTGATAATATGTGTCACTGGTTAAATGGATTTTTGGCGCAGTGCAATAGTTTTCGAAATGTCGAATTTAAAAAACTGATAAATTAATGCGTTGATATGTCTATATCGAGCAAAGCGTGGTACCGCTGTCTCTACTTTATTGACAAGTTCCACAAATGATTTACCTCTTCACTATAAGATTACCATAATTTCAATCGTACAGTCACTTTTCGTAAGATCTTGTAACAATTTATACTCAACAAGTGTTAATGTTGTCCATTGAAACAGTACAAACTTGCACTGAGAAAAATGTTCATAGTATTTTTAAAAAATCGCCTATGGTAAAAGTGGGTATAGTTAAATTTCCTATAGTTCATTGACACCGCAATAATAATATGGTTAAGGAGGTTGGAGCGTTAGCCACAATCCAAGGTTAAATTTAATAAAAAAAAATACATGTTATTGTTTACACTATACTGAGTCTTTACGAATTTTTTGAACTTTTTTCACCACCAAACACCAGAGATAAAAAATAGTTTAATGTATGTAATTTAACGTGCGGTTAGATGGGCAAAACAATGGATTAACGTAAACTGAACCTTTGTGAACATTTAGAAAAAAAAATCCTCATCTTGCCCATCGTAAAACATGGGTCAATAATCTCGTGACTTAAATATGATTATGCATAATTATGAATTATTCAAAATTTCATTGTGAATTGTATAAAACATTCGTTGTCGTAGTTTTTTCATAATAATCATCGGTAATGTTATGCTTTTTTACGTTGGTAGTAACACAAAAGTTTTTCTACTTTACGTAATAAAAAATTTTAAATGCACAATATTGCCCTTTAATTATATATTTTTTAAAAATTAGCATATATAGAATAAATCTGTACCTCGTATGCATTTTTTTGAAGTTCATTGAAAAAAAAAAAAAAATAAATAAACCGTCATTTGACTCAATTGAATTGCTCCAACCACCCTAATTGTATATTTGGAAAAATCGCATATACAGAATAAATCTGTACCTCGTAGGCATTTTTTTGAGGTGTCATTGAAAAAAAATGAATAAACCGTCATTTGACTCAACCGAATCGCTCCAAGCTCCGTCCAAGCGTGTTCGTAAGTATATGGATGTACGTCCGATTTTATTTAGAATCAATTAGTATAATTACACGCGTCGAGGAGGAGGGCAAGTTGCAATTTCAACACGTCCGGGGGAACGCACATTTTTGACTGTCGGCCGGGAAAGGAGTCGTCTCTCGCATCGTCCCGAGCGAAACAGAGGACGAACAAGAAAGAAAGAAAAAAGAGCACGTTTTGCGTTCCTTGACAGAGTCTCCCGGTCAAACTGGTCGCCCTCTTGCATCTCTTCTTTTAATCTTGCGAGGATCTTTTCGTACACGGAGGAGCGGACGGGACATCTCGCTGATCGTAGTACACATCGACCCGCGGTTTATTAGAGCTGGTAATGCGCGAAAGACGCGAAAGTCAACACCGCACTGGTTAAAGTCAACCAACGCCCGCCCGCGGTAGCGCTTCGATCCTTCAACGACAACTTTATTGGCGATTTATTTCAAGGGGTTTTCTCACTTTAGACGCTAAAAAAAGCTATTTTCATGAATTTTTTTGACAGGTTTGTATTATGGATATCGATATAAAAATTGCCACACTAGATAAATACACTTTCGAAATACATTTAAAAAAATGTAATGTATATATGTAACCCAAACAAACTTTAAACGCGTTTTTCTCGAAACAACGTTTTTCGACGGCTTCTTGATAAAATCTTTGAAACTAGTGAACCGATCCTTATGAAATTGTAACCACATATTCTTTACAACTATAGCTATAGCGCATGTCAAGATTTTTTTTAAATTTCTATATTTACTAATTTTTTCGCCAAAAACGGTGAAAAAAAAACATTTTTTTTTGTTTTTTTCGAAAAATGTCTGCCATTTTGTTATTTTTGCATATATCAAAAATCGTATCATCAACAGCGCAGACCTACAATTTTTTAGGACATTTTTTTCACCACCATTTTCTTCTATAAATTGGGACTTAAATAAATGAATTTTTTAAAGGATTTCGAAAGAGCATTTATTAAGTGTAGCAACTTTTATATCAATATTTATAATATAAACCTGTCAAAAAATTAATGAAAACAGCCTTTTTGGCGTCTAAAGTGAGAAGACCCCTTAACGTCGATTTACTCGCTTTCCAAATATTTCCGCTTGCATCGACTCGCCGTGTCGATTGCTAAATTTTTCTTCGTTTCGTCATAGTTTTTTTTTCTATTTTTCCAACGGGAGACTTCGAGAGACAAAATAATCGTTCATATTAGCTGTTTCGAAAAAAAATTCGAAAGATAAACACGAAACCCTTTGGTGTCCTGCGATTTTGTTGACACTCATATACGTCTGGAGCATAAAAAACTACGAGAAATGTATATTTAAATTGTTATTTTTTGTCGTTATTGTTATGTTATTTTTTTTAAAGCGGAAAAAAAGGTTTTAAGGGTGAAACTATCCCTTAAAATAGGGCATTGCAGGGGGCGAGTTTCACCCACAGGCAGTCTACCGCTCTTAGTTAAACAAAAACGAAACGTTTTCTCAAGAAAAGCGATAAAAAATCCACTATGGGTACATTAAAAAATTGAAGGGTAAACCACCCCTTTATTTTTGCTTCCCCGGTCCCATATTTAAAAGATATAAAATTCAATGAAACTGGTACTACATGGAAGATGAAATCAAATTAAAGTTTGCGTATTTTTGCATTTTTGTATTTTTGCTTAAAGGCGTGAACCACCCCTTACTTGAATTTCCTCATCGCAGAACTTTTCCCTGCGTTCAAAATGTTTCAGCTGATTCAAACTATGTTTACAAACTCGAAATTGATGTTTTCTCATGTTTCGAAATTATCACGTGTGTTCAGGGGGTAAACCACCCCCTCTTAATCACATCTTTATTTGGGCTTCAAGGGGGCACATTACTATCTCCTAATTTTATATTTTCCACTAGTAATATATAAATGTCGTATACAAATTAATTCTTCCATCCTAGATATTTATTTCTTCGGCGTTAAATGTTTCGCATTCGGAATTCACAAATACGATTTAATTCCCAATTGAATTATCACCCAACGTCTTTACGTTCGGCAGCTTGCATTTTACGCATACGCGAAAGATATGACGAGTATATTTATTTTTATTCGCCAGTATACGACACTTTTTGCAATTATACGGAAAAAATAAAGTCATAAAAGATGCGATAAGGATGTTTGCGCTGAATAAAAGTGTTATCGGGTATTGCGCAACTAACTGATATCATGGAATTCGGATACTCGCTGCAAAAGCCAGTCACCGTTCGTATTCTTTCAATCGACGCTGAAGCGAGCCCCAAATTGTATTTTGTTCGTTCGGCATTAAAGTTTTATCAGCGATGAAAATGAACCCAATAAACGTTGATTGAACTACCTGTATTCGAAGCTACGAATATTGCACAAACTTTGATTTACTGTGGTAATCTTTGCTTACATTATAAAATATGATATAGCATTGCGTATTTATATATTATGCATGAATACTATAAACGTGTCTTTCGGCATGTTTTTCCAGCATCTCCAACATCCGCGATCATTGACTCGCGACTGCGTTTGTTTTATTTTTCGAATGATATAAATCCACATCTGTCCGTCGGGCTCTCTCTCTCTCCTCGTCTTTCCCTTTCGCTGTGACACTATGTGATTTCTGCGCTTCAAGCTTTTTATACGGTCGTTATTTCCGGGGGTCGTATTTCTGTGTTTATTGCTCCAATGCGGATTCGCAGTCGTTGCAATGTCTCCGGGACTGTGCTCGGGAATTCTCACTCTCTGGGTCTCGCCTCGTAATCACGAGTAGTCCAGCAATCTCAAAGTCTCCGAACTTCTCATCATTTTTACAAGTGTGGGAAATAAGTTGATCGAAGATGGAGAGGGATATAAATGTTAATACATATATATACAAGGTGGTCCGAAAAGTGACGTCCAACAGGAAAATTCAGATGCTCTGAATACCTATCCGGACCACCCCCATGTACCAGGTGTAGAAGTATGAAAGCGGAATTTTCCTGTAGATGATGCTAGCCATCAGTTTAGGGACCGTGGCAGCGCCATCATCTCCCTCTAACAGCTGACGAAGATTTTCAACACACAACAACCCAAGTTCCCTACACCGGTAGATTTTTCTATAACCTTAAATATGTCGAGTTTTGTGCCTACGAACTACCATTTGCGGACAGCATTGGTTTTCTGTTATCGTTTGAAGAAAACTGCTGCAGAATCGCATCGAATGCTTGTCGAAGCTTACGGTGTACATGATCTTGGTAAAACACAGTGTTTCGAGTGGTTCGAAAAATTCAAAAGTCGTGATTTCGACGTGAGAAACGAAGAGTGTGGGAAATCATCGAAAAAGTTCGCAGACGACGAACTGCAAGCCTTATTGGATGAAGATGACACTCAGAGTCAACAAGAACTCGCGGATCAATTGAATGTGACGCGGAAAGCCGTCTCCATTCGTTTGAAAGATCGAAATATGGAAAAAGGCAACACAAAGTCATTTTGCTCCATGATAATGCTTCATCACACAGCGAAACGGGTCAGGGAAACCATCAAGGCGTTCAGTTGGGAAATACTAGCGCATGCGGCTCATTCTCCAGACTTGGCTCTGTCCGATTATCATCTATTCGCATCAATGGGACACGCTGTCACTAAACAACGCTTCAATTCGTATGAAAATGTACGAAAATGGCTCTACAACTGGTTCGCTTCAGATGAACTATTTTTTGGCGTGGCATTCATAAACTGCCGGAGAGGTGGGAAAAATGTATAAATAACACCGGATGTTATTTTGAACAAAACATTTTTATCATATTCAATCAACAGACGTGGAATTTTTACAAAAAAAAAAAATTCGGTTTTATACTTTCACACCTGGTATGTTCTACGATCTTTTTTAGTTTTCGAGGAAAAAGAATTTTCAATTTTTCTCTTCCGTGTATGTACTTTGCTCGAGTTTTTTTTACTCATCTTATCATCACGAAGTGCACTGTTGGGCAATAAATAAATGGCCAACTGAAGACCTCAGATGTTGATCAACCGTCAGGCGAATATGTTCAAGACGATCAGTCACTGAAGTTCATATAATGAATAAAAAGACACTGATGCTAGTCCGAGTCCGCCTAATGGCTTTCAAGAGAGAGAAATGATGAACAATTTCGCAAACTCACCGGACGACGGCCTGTCGGAGTATCTCGTGCAGTAGACCCAGGCAGGCCATAGCATCTGTTTGGAGGAGTCGGTTGTTCCACCGGTCGTAGTCGTATTACCGGTCGTCGTACCACCGGAAGTCACGTTATTGCTCGCGCCCGTGGTGCTATTGGAGGTTGGATTAGCCGCGCTCGTTGCACCGGGCGAGAGATTCGTCGCCGAGGTCTCGGAGCCGCGTTCCGAGCCCTCGGACGACGTTTCGCGAAAGTCCTTGGTCAGGTCAATCGGTCGTGGCACTGCTTTTTTCGAGCGTGATTTTTTCAACGATATCGGGTCCGTTATTCGTCTACCGAAATCCGCTTTGAGGATATTGTCTATGCTGAACTTGAGGCTCGCCTGATGCTGCATATTGTTGTTACTGCTGCTGCTGTTGTTGTTGTTGTTTCTGTGATGATTGTTGGCGGTTGTCGAAACGGTGGAGTTGTTCAGCAGGCAGTTTTGCCCAGGCGAGGAATTGCTCCGCGGGGTGTCCGAGTGACGATGAGTCTGCCGATGACGATCGTCAGTGGCGCGAGGTTCGGGTGATTCGGGACTGACGGTATCGCGGTTGCCAGCCGAATCCTGGCTGTTTCGCTGGAGGAGCTTGCTGACGGATAATCTGTGTTGTCCAGGGCTCTGGCTGCCAATGGCATTGTGTCGAGAGTTGTGCGAGCCATGATGATTCTGCTGCTGATGATGATGGAGAACCGTTGCACTGGGTGGAACATGCTGAATCTGCAAGGCACCAGCGGAAGCTTGTTGCTGGAGGAGAGAATGCTGAACAGCTGTTATTCCATGTCCGGAATGTGGAAAATGGGTGGTATGTCCAGCGAGAAGAGGATTAGCGTCGCGACAGCCGGCGGCAGCAGCGGCCGCAGCGGCCGTGGCTGCTGCAACTACGACTGGATGAAAAGCCGTGCTCGGTGGATTCGCCTGAAGTCCGGTGACCGTCATTGCCGTAGGAGGCGATAGCGACAGCCTCGTTACCAACGGTACGTTCAACGTTGGGGCTGCTCTAGCATGGAGCAGCGACCTGCCGGTATCCAGGGATTGTTGCGAATAGCCGATTAGATCGGCAACCGCCGATGTCCCGTGCGACACGCTCGTCAAGCCGATCGGATGATGCACCGGTATCCTTGGTATCGTCGTGCCGCCGACAATCGGCGGATACTCGCCAAGATCGTTATCGCGACAGGTCGTTACGAGGGCCGCAGCGGCGTATCTGTTGCTCGACAGCAGATGATGATGCTGATGTCCGTTGTCGCGATGATTCGAAGCCACGCTGCCAAGCCCGAGATGATGAATGCTGGCGCTGATGCTTGCCGATTGATAACGCGGCACTATGGCTTCCTGGTGAGCGTCCGGTCGCCCGGGTGACGACGCCGTGGCGCTCGATGATGCCGGTGATCTCACCGAGGATGCAGCCGGCGACGTGGGTGATCTCCGGCTCTGCGGCGGCGTTGCGCAATAATTACTGGCAGGGCTTTGCGGAGGATCGCAACTTGCCGAGCTCGATGGCGAGGGCGACGGTGACCTCGAGGACGCTTCGGATCTCTCTTTGGTTGATCTTCTATTCGCAGAAGTTTGCTCCTGTTCTCCGCACGAATCAACGCCCCGCGTAGCAATCGTCGTGCCCGTGTCGCTCTCGTAATTTTCACCGCTCCCTGGATCATCCTCGTGATCCATTTCGAGGCCGTCGGCAGCCGGTGTCGGCTCGCTACCGACGCTGAGAACCTCGCTCGTTTCGCTCTCGCAATCCGACAGGGTGTCATCGTCGCGATCTTTGCTCCTGAGGCCGGTGCCGTGGCGATTCACACACGTACTATCGTCCTCGCTCGTGTGGCTATCCTGATGGTCGTTGCCAAGACGTTGAACGCCTCGACGATGCTCCACCAGCTCCATACCGCAATTACCTGCCACGAAAAACTTGTTCTCACGCTACCACTAAACGCCCTTGGTCCTGTCTCTTGCTTTTGCCTCCCAAGTCCCGAAACACGATCCATTCACCTGGATGTTCAACTGCACAAATGACTACGATCGCGCAGTCGAGTTTTCATTCTGACCTTGTATTATCGAGTCGTTCACTCGGATCAACACAGGGGGTGGCGTTTTACCGGCACTTCCGGCTTATCCGATCATCATCCCGAGCTATGTCGAATCCAATTGATACAACGCACATTACTCGTAACACATCACACTGTCGAACGACTCGGTAGGCAACCGTACGGTCATCAATCCATTCCTCTTTCAATTGATTACGCACTTTCGACGCACCCTCGATTCATTATCGCTTTACGATCAAAAAAGCAAGATACCCATCCACTCCGGAGCTTTCATCTTGGCCGTGAGTGCCTACAGCTCTAGCCGTTCTCTCGGGCGAGCAATAAAACGGCAGGTAGTCCAAGCACCCCGTCGATCGGCAAGAAAGATTCGTTCTTCACTTGGCTCTTACGAAATGGACACAATGCCGCGTTGCGGCCTTTCACACTCGCATATAGCCGGCCAAACGCCGTATACCCCCAGGAGATATATCCGTTTTGGAAAGCCACCAACCCCTTTGCCCTGTGGAGCCACCTAATGATCCCGTTGCCCTCCCCCGGTTGATCGCGACAGTGCTTTTTGCCTGAGAGTTTTATCGCGTGCGCGAAGGGAACGATAAAATGACGCGGCTCGCGATTAATCCGTTCAGTGGAGGTCTAGTATACGAAGCCCGGACGCCTTCACGGACCTGATGTCTCGGCCGCTAGCCTGGCTGTCCACTTGGATGTCGAGGCCCGTCTGCACCTACGAGACATCGGAGGGCCGGCAATGGGCGTAACGCGGGTGTGGCTTATGGCAATTCCGCCCACGGACTGTCGTCGAAACATCAGAGTCAGTGACATCTGGTGGCTCAGACGAGGCACTACCCTTGGAACGCCCTCCATCAGCCGGTTCTCCATCTCAGTCGAGGGCTATGTGGCAATTCGAGAGCGATCCTTTTTCCCCGCGTTCGCCAACATGTCTCCCTCTTGGTCCCTCGACCCTGTGTTATTGTCCCTTGGCACGTTTTTTTTCGGCTGTTTTTAGCCCCCTTCCGTTACATCTCTTTCTGTCCCATGGCAAGGCTTGCACACGCCACCGCCGAGCCGCACACGAGATGGTCGTGGCCGATGGTAGGGTGAACGAGAGGCGGGATTCCCCTCTCTCTACTCGGCGAGCGCGAAATCCAACCAGGTGAGAGACATCCCCTCTACTGGCTGACGTACCTCGACAGACTTCATCAAGCCATCCCCACCATATGAGCGTCCAGGTGCACGTTGTATCCCGCGTCCACGAGAAACGCTGATACCCATCCATTTCGAGCAATTTTTTATCCCCCTGGCTGAACCTCGTACCAACCTACCCCCCCCCCCCCCCAATATCGTGGCTGCTACAGCTGATGATGACTGGTGTTCCATCTCCTGGGATTTATCGCTGGTCTATTTTTCATTGGTACCTGGATAGTCTTCGGTGGATGGTACGTCAACCGGCGGCTTGTGATTTTCGCACGGGAAACGCAACCATTTGATGTTGTCATGACATCGACGTGGCACTCCATCGAAAAAACGGCTGCTGGATTCACCGCTGGAGCCTTCGGGTGAATGAACAGACGAGGAAACTACTTTTGCCTTGGGAACACACTGGTGGATATTCTAATTGAATGGGTAAACCTCGTGAGAAGGTTGGCGACATTGGGGATGAATGCTGCATGTATTGCTGAACACGCACGTCTTGCATAGTTACGCCCCCTTCGCGATGCCCGACATCATTCATGGTAGTCAGATTTCGTACGGGCGTAAAGCTGCTTTTTTAGGAGCAACGGTATGATATAGCTCGTTCGTGAGATATTTGATTGAATTGTAGGTAAGATACGTTGTAATTGTGGAACTGTCTCGATGGTAGATCAATGCGAGCTTTAGGAATATAGCAATTGCGCATGGTTGCGACACCTTCTGTCGTCGTATTGTACTTGAAGTGTTGCGATCATCGGCTGGTATGAATGTACGTCGATAATATGGGTCTCTGTATAAAGAGTTGGCGCTGCGCGGGTATGGGAGCAACTACTATGCCGACCGCGTAGAACGGGATAAAGCTGCACCTTTTCGGGTTGGCGGCTGCGAAACAGCGACATACCTACTGAGCAACTTGGAACCCGGGAGTATCGGAGATCTACTCGGCTCCTCTATTTATCTACAGATGATACGTACGGAGGTGATGGGGCTCGTTGTACCGAACAAAATCAACCGAAATACCATTCAGCTGAAAAGCCATTTACATCTTCATAGCAGTAATGACGGGTAAATGGATTATAGTTTAAATTTTTGTCGGTTAAGCAGATCTCATCTAGAGCTCTTACCATCCGTCGGTAAAATAGTCATAGTGTCGATAAATTATCGACGAAGGGTTAAGTACGAATGACGATATAGCAATCAAGTCGACTCGGAAAACTTGGTCGTCGGCCATTTACCGGTTGACCTTACCGCCCGTCGGTAAAAACCCAGCATTGACATTTTCTTATCGACAAATTGCATTTTGGGGAAACAACCTGGATCGTTGTAGGACAAATACATATTTGATAAGGATGAAAAATGCGTTTTCATTATGTAGTCGTCGTTTTTATTAGATTTTTTGGTCCTCTAAACATCCATAAATTTACACAACAAACAATTTATAATGTAGTCATTATTTATCATTTTGTAATATACATGAATATGTTATGTTTTTTTTTATAGTGATATACTTTTAGTGTACTCCATGGTAATGTTTATCGTTCTTACGGGCAGGAGTTCATTGAAATGGCCGTTGACAATTGAGATGTCGGCAGAGGGTTATGCTTTTGTTTTCCAGGCATCAAAGTGACAGCTGTCTGGCGGTAGAGATCCAGCAAAAAAGAATTGTTGGACATCTTGTATAAATTCGGGTACGCATTTGATTCAGATTGCACGTGTCGTTTCTGTCTAAAATGGCACAAAATGTGACGAAACATTTTGCTATTACGTCACGGATCAATTCCGCACTACGGAGATCAATCTATGGTGTTTTAAAATTATTTCAATTAATTTGAAATGAAAAATTCAATGTGACCTTTGAATTGTCAGCCGATTTTCGATATCTCCTTCGTGAACATAAGAATCGTCATCCAAGAGAAATTCATTCACCGAATCAACGTGGCCAAACTCATTGAAGTGTCATTTTGATCGCCAGGTAAATAATGTTAAGGAACCTTCCGCTTCGAGTTATTCCCACAAATTCCCGACCCTTAAGATCCGTTATTATTAGCAACAACACGCGATGCTACACGCAATCTCTCCTCGTCTCATCTACAATTCATCGTTCGATACCCAAGTCCTACCAAAAATTTGATCCATACAAAAATACAAGTTTTGTCGCTTGCACCATTTCACCCCAGCTTCGTTTCATCTCGTTCTTTCCGCAACTCTTACAAAACTCTCGTAAACTCAATGAACCCGCCGATTATCGTCGATTCGATGACTCGGTGACGCGTCAGTCTCGAAACATCGTCGCTTTCGTTGAATTGACATTTGGATACCTGAACGAGTCACCCACTAGTGTATTCTTCCTCGCCGTTACAATTATCAATTTATGCATAATCTATTGATTTACAGCGGTATTCGTTTTTCTTTATTTACTTTATTTTTAACAATAATCGTGGTAATAATAGCTGGCAAAACATCGGGCGGTTAAAAAGAAATACTCATTTTTACCATTGGATAAAAATGTTCACACCACACGAATTAAAAAAAATTGTTCCAAATGTCTTCGATCACAATTCGTCTTTAACCTTTTTACTTTTCTAGGAAAGAAATAAGCTTTTTTGAATTGCGATTTTGAATGAACATTTTTATCATCAGATTTTCATCACCAAAATTTTTTATCATCAGATTTATATCAACATTTTTTTATCATCAGATTTTTATCATCAAATTTTATTATCATCAGATAAAAATGTTCCACCACATGAATTTTTTTCCAATTTGTTTCAAATGTCTTTGATTATTTTCACGGTTCACTTTTACCCTTTAGAGTTCTCGAACAAGGGGCTAATCATTTCCTGTAGACACGCGTCAAAGATGAAAAAAATATACGAGATCAAAAAATCGTCACAAAAAATGATGCTCGACGTTGACTCTCAGCCCTCGTTCGCCGATTCCGCAGCCTCGATTTTTCAGTGCCGAACAAGCCTCTTCGCGGGCGATAAAATTAAAAGGGAAAAATACTCTCCCTAAAGCCCTAGTCGATTTCCATTTCTTATTTCTCCCCCATTGTTCAAAAATTCACGTCACGTGCTGCTGGTGGTTCCTATCCGTCATGCAATCTCGCAAATTCATCGCCGACAAGGTGTTTCGCTTGTTTTTCTCCCATTTTCTCGTTCCTTTTCGTTCCCTCGTCGACGCAGTTAAACGAGCCAAAGTTTCGCGCGATCTCGCCGGGGATGAAAGTCAAGTATACATTTACTTGCGTTCATAGTTGATAAACAGTCAGACCTTGAAACTCGTAATTTGTAATTTAACCTCGATTACACGTGGATTTAAATAGTTTTAGAACCTTATCGCTCTTGGCAGTCCTATTATTTTGGGTATCTGTACAGGGTGTGCCATTTTGAAAAAAAAAGCATTGTAATAAATCGAAAATATGAGATCGTACAAAAAAATGTTTTCTACCAAAGTTTTATGGTTTTCAGCGGGACATCCGATGATAATATGGATTTTTTTTCTCAACACGTTCACGAGGTATCGCGGTTACTTTCAATTTTTCAAATAGTAAGGCATGGTTTTTATTTTTTGGAAAAATAGCTGATTATGAGACGAATCCAACGGAAAAAGAAAAAATTCTCTAGCTCCAAAATGAAGAAGGTTATGGGAATTTTGGTTTAGTTTTGTTCAAGTACGTGCGCTATTTAAAAAACCCTAAATTTTTTTGGAAAAATGGCTACATTGAACGAGAACTACATTTATATAGATTATGAAAAGTTTTGTTTTTATTTTTCAGACCAACCATTTTCAAGTTATCGATCAGACCGTTGGACCATTTTTTTTACACAGGCTGTATTATCATACATAAATAATGTTGTTAATTTTTTTAAAGGGGGTATCCCTCTCTGGAAGCTTCAAGAAATCATTTTTTGCATATTGCTACAGTGTGAACTTTCAAGAATCTTTTAAGACCAACCGGACCCCGAAATTCTAAAAATTGACGAAGTTAAACCTATTTTAGTGGGACAGTGTGCGTCTGGTTTACGGCGATACGTCGAGTTTGAACGCGATTATCACGAAACTACATATCTTGACACAGCGGGATTGACATCTTGAGTAACTTTGGCATTATTGACTTGAATTTGCACAGTTAGCGTTGAAACTAGTAATTTTCGGTTCACGATCGCATTTTTTAATTGAATGAACCATTTGTTAATAACAATGACTTCAGCATGCTGTTTTTCAAGAGAAAAATGACATTTTCTTAGGAGAAACTGTCATTTTTCGTATTTTTTTAAATTTCGAAAAGTGGATCGTGAACCCATAGCCAGATGGATATATTTGAAGAAAAAAATGTTCGTTCCCGTTTTAAATTACATTCGAGGCTGGTAGAGATCCCGCCGTTTCGGGCCTTGCCGCTGGAGGACTGCAACGTCAACTGCAGTACCATGAACACTTTGAAATATTGTTTTCCAAAAAAATTACATTGTAACCACAAATATGCGTACAGCATGCTGGGAAAAAATTATTTTTTCCAACCAATGCATTACTGGAAAAAAAATCATCATTCTGACCCTTCAAATTGGGCTTCCAGAGAGGGTTAGCCCGTTAAATAGCCCCTTTTTTTCAAATCCCAAATAAATTATCGAGAAGACAAAAAAATCGAAAAAAACGACCTTTTACGACCGCTCAGCGCTGTCCACCCTTAAGGGGTTAGGCCACTCTAGAGGCCGAAAAATAGGTTTTTTAGGGATATTTTTTCAGAAAAAAACTACAAAATAAATCGAGATTACAAAAAAGGGCGTTTACCATACATATCATTGACTGTATACGATAATTTTTTTGAAACGATTAATTTCAAAATTGCGGCTGTGCAGCGTTTATCTCAACCCTGCATTTTTTAAGTTGGCCGGAAACATAACTCAGACAATTTTCAACCGATTCATTTGGAATGTTGAATATATCTTGAAAAATACATCGTCTATGGAAGTACCTAGGATTTTTTGTTTATATTGCATTGTTCATTTTTTATTAACAATTATCTGACGATTTGTTAGGCAAATTTTTCACGTTCCGAAAATTTGCCTAACAAATTGTCAGATAATTGTTAAGGGGGGAAATCACAGTAGCACACAAAAAAATAGGCATATTTTCGGGAATTAATTTTGGCTGAATAAAAGTATCAATCGAAAATCTGTACAGTAGGTTTTATAGCAATACTAAAAAAGTACAAAATGTAATTTTTTCAATAAAAAATATTTAAAAATGGCGGCTGCGCAGCATATGACCCAAGGCGCCTTTTTTTGAGCTCGCCGAAGACATAACTCGAGCAAATTTTTACCGATCGACTTGAAATTTTGACAGTAGCTTCGAAACATCTTTCTCCACGGAGTTACGTAGGATTTTTTATTTTATATGGCTTACTTTTTTTTGTCGACGATTTTATGGCGTTTTTTTGTTAAAAATTTAACTTTATTTTCAAACATGCACCATTTTGCGAAAAATCAATATATCGAAAAAATCCTACGTAGCTCCGTGGAGAAAGATGTTTCGAAGCTACTGTCAAAATTTCAAGTCGATCGGTAAAAATTTGCTCGAGTTATGTCTTCGGCGAGCTCAAAAAAAGGCGCCTTGGGGCATATGCTGCGCAGCCGCCATTTTTAAATATTTTTTATTGAAAAAATTACATTTTGTACTTTTTTAGTATTGCTATAAAACCTACTTTACAGATTTTCGATTGATACTTTTATTCAGCCAAAATTAATTCCCGAAAATATGCCTATTTTTTTGTGTGCTACTGTGAGTTCCCCCCTTAATAAAAAAATGAATTATGCAATATTAAAAAAAAATCCTAGGTACTTCCATCGACACTGTATTTTTCAAGATATATTCAACATTCTAAGAGAATCGGTTGAAAATTGTCTGAATTATGTTTCCGGCTAACTTGAAAAATGCAGTTTCGAGATAAACGCTGCACAGCCGCCATTTTGAAATTAATCGCTTAAAAAAAATATTGTATACAGTCACTGATATGTATGATAAACACTCTTTTTTGTAATCTCGATCGATTTTGTAGTTTTGCTGAAAAAAAATCCCTAAAAAACATATTTTTTCGGCCTCTGGAGTGGCCTAAGGCCTTAGCACCCACTTCATATTGCTCGACACAGAGACGAATACGTCTTTCGAAACTCTCCACTGTAATTTTGTGTAGTGTGGGACGTTTTCAAAAACTACAAACCCCCATAATTTTCTTGATCTTTGGCTAACATTTTTCCCTCGGATTTATCTCAAAATAAGCTATTTAAAAAAAAACCACGCCTTTCAATCTAAAAAGTGGAAAATTAACGCGGTATCTTGCAGAAGTGTTGAAAAAAAATTTATTTTGTATTACCACCGGATGCCTCCGAAAAAACCATAAAACTTTTCTAGGAAACACTCCTTCGTACGACCTCATTTTTTCGAATAATTATAATATTTTTATTTTAATGGGACATCCTGTATATATGTATATATGTATGTATGTATTCATAGGTATGTATAAATATATACACATATATATTATTTATATTTTTTCACTTTCTCACATCGCTTAATCAACGAGTCCCATGATCCATTAGTCTTTGCTCGACGTTCAATCAGACGAGTAAGTTTTTGTTCCTCCCCCTCGAAGTTTCGCCTGTCTAATCTTTTCTCTCACGTCGTATTTTGTTAATTTTTTTTTTCATGTGCGTTTAGACATCTACGACATTGAATCTCTAGAGCCGCAGCTTAGGACACGTTACGGATGAGTTAATTTTTTTACTTCTTGACTTGGCATAGATTCTAACGAGTTTACATATCAGGTGATGGTCCGCAGTAAAGAAGCCAATAACGCAAGGTGTGTGCTAAAGGGCTCGATGACGAGAGTTTTCGTACGGCTAAACGTTACGCCATAATTCTAGTTTCTCTCTTTCTCTCTCACCATATCTTTCAATTTTTCCCTCGTGTTTAGTTTATTCAATGTTTTTTTTTTTTTTTTTTTTTAATTATGTTTCATCTCATTTCGAATATTCGTCGATACGGAATATCGTTCGTTTCTCGCATATGTCCCGCGAAGAACATGTACTTACAAAGACGGACTAGCCGTGTTTTATACCGGTGCTAAATAAATAACACATTATTTTTATAATTTTCGCTCTTTCCTCCTGCAACACACCGTTCTTACCATCTATGATAAAATTACTTTTCAGTTTTGTATGACGATAGGACTGCCCCTATGCTTAAGGCGGGACACCACTGTGACGGGTGAAAAAATCGATGTTTTTTTTTGCATTTTCTCAATGCATGCATGTTCAGGAATATGCGAAGAAAAATTAAAATTGAAATATTGAAAATTGACCAAGTTACGGACAATTTAGTGAGAGCATGTAGCGCAACGATTCAATGATCTTGAAGTTTGCGTCGTTCGAATGCAACGAGAAACTTCCTTTGCTTTTTTTTTTATTTCATTGTTTTTATCAACATCTAAAATCTTTATTTGCAGAATTAGGTTACACATCCCTAGTATAAGGATCCGCAAAAACGCTTCAATGATTTTCGCAGTACCAGAAAAATGGGGTATTGCGAAAAAGAATATTTTCGTTGCCATTCAACGATGCAAGTTCAACGCCATACGATTTGCACATACTTTCAATTGCGATTTTCTCGACCTGGCCGGAATCATAACTCTAGCTATAATTGTCCGATTTTCAATTTAAAAAAAAAAAATTCTCGTAATTACAGGAGCTATCGTTGTACGTAGCCTTTTTTAATTAGAATTTTTAAGTGCCCGACCATGAATACAAATTTCGCCAAAATTCTACTTTTTTTTAGAGCACTCGCTATTTTGTGAATTTTTTGTTTCGAAATACGGCTACATACCACGGGAACTACATTTATTCAGATTATAAAGCTTTTTTATTTTTCAGACCAACCATTGTCAAGTTATCGATCCGGTCGTTGGATGACATTTTTTATACAAAGGTTCTCATATACCCCAATAACGTTGTTAATTTTTAATTTTCTCAAATGAAAATTTACACCAAATAAGTTCGATGTATGCTTAATAGAATACGTTTTTTTTCACATTCAAAATAAAAAATCTAGTGGATAAAAAAATTCGGAAAAACGACCTTTTTTTGGCCGGTCATAGTGGTGTCCTCCCTTAAATGAATACTTTATTCGATTTATATATATATATATATATATATATATATATATATATATGGGCGTGTGTATGCTTGTGGGGTGTATTCATATATATATATATTTATATATATATATATATATATTTCCTTTATTAAGTAACGATTTTCTAAAACACTTTGCCCTTACACGTGTAAATCTCTATATATCAAATACCCCACCTATTTTATCCCCCATTTTTTTTCTTCGTTTCGCACTCGTAACATTTCGTTCACGAACGCGCGTACAACATGTGACGACGTTACGATAGGTCTTTACGATTACAACCTTATCAATGTGATGAACATGTGCGTCTGTCGGTTCCTTGTCAAACATTTTCGTTTTTTTTTTATTTATTTTTTTCGTACGATTATTACGATTTTCAGCTTGAGTAAAAATCAGGTTACATTCTCGACGTGACACATTCGAGTGGGTGGCAAGGGAATTTCTTTTGGGAAATCTGCGACGTGATCGAATCGCGACTGTTTTTTCTTGCGCACGATAATGAAATGCACGACGGACGAAGCCGAGGGGTATCGAGACGATAGCTCAAGCTTGAATTTGCCTCGATGGAGTTCGATGATAATTGGATACAATCATGCTTCGCCAGCGAGAAGGGGATTATTTTTTTTATTTTATTTTTTGATCGACCAAGTAGAAAATACGAGTATCGCAACGATAATGTTAATAATAATAATAATAATAATAATAATAATAATAACGATGTAGTTTATAAGTAATAAGAATAGCAGGGTGTAAAATATAGAAATGCCTCTGCGGAAAAAAGAGCAGCAGCGTTCGAGTCCTGGACCAGCCAGGACATTATTTTTTTCTTATTTTTTTAATATCCGCCCTATTTTTTTTCTATCTCTCTTTCTTTCTCGCTAACCCCCCGGCGTCGACGTTGTATCGACAAAAGAAAACGCGCGATATAAAAAAAAAAACGTCGCAACCACGTCGCAGATGTCTGAAGTATAAATAAAAGCGTCCTTTCGTAGTCGATCGAGCCACGATCCCGTGACTCATTGAAAGTACTGCAAATATTCCTTTTATTTTACCGCCGCGAGGATTGTTCTCGTCGAATAGCGAAAAAAAAAGAAAATGCGAGCAAAGAAAAGTTTCGTTCGAAGCCCGATGAAATATCTCTTTTTTTCGATCTTCATTTGTTTCGCGACTTTTTTTACGTTGATTTTTTGATAGGCCGTGCGAGGCTTCGTAGCTCTTTTTTTTTAATTCGTCCTTCAGTTGGTTTTCTCTTACATTAGGCTGCAAAAAGCGACGCCGTGCTCGAACGAGGACGTGATGGCTGTCGTTTCCATGCAGAAAGCAGCGTCCTCGTACATGGTCGCGATGCGCTGCTGGTGGGCGCGACTCTCGCTCTGGGATCTGTTTCACGAACAAGGCGCACTTAGATCGATGATGAGACATATCGATGGGCTCACGTCGATTGAGGGCCCATCCGAGCCCATCATGATGGGCCCATCTGAGGGCCCATCATGATGGGCCTATCTGGGGGCCCATCACGGGCATCTCATCTGTCAATGTTAAAGGATACTGATTTTTGGACGTTGATATGTTCAATGCCAATTTAGCTGCGAAGTTTCGGTAAGTTTTGCAACATCGTTATTGAGAAAAAAAAATATAGAGTCACGAATTTAGCAGAGAATTTATCATATGCAATGATGAATTTACCGACAAAATGAGTTTACTAACAAAATTTTCAATAACGATGTAATGGCACATATTGAAAAGCCAAAGTTGAAATCTTATTGAACGATGTAAGTTTAAAAAAAATCAGTATCCTGTAACATTCAGAGATAAAACCCTACTCAAGGCTAAAAATCGATTTTTTGTTGTATTTGTTCAAAGTATTCAAGAATTTTCAAGTTTCAAGTTTCAAGAATTTTCAAGAATTCAAGTTCAAAGTATTCAAGAATACGTGGAGAAAGAAAATTAAGTAAACATATTGAAAACTGAGCAAATTAGAGAAAATTTTGTGACAGCAGTGCAACGATTTACGTATGTTTTACGCCGCCGAAAATAAATATTTTCGCCAAAATTACACTTTTTTTAGCACCCGTAATTTTGTTGTTTTTTTTTCGAAAAATGGCTACGGGCAATATTAGGATATCTGTTGCTTCTAATTCTGACCACGCGGTCTTCATATTTGATCCAAAATAATACTTTTCAAGGGTGGTAAAAATCGAAATTCGACCCTTAAGGGGTGGAACGGGGGTTTTGATGTTTATATGAAGCAACATTTTCTTCGGTCAGAGTTTCATGAAACTTGGTATAAATACACTCCAATACAAATAATTAAACATGTACTTCAGCAATTTCCAAAATGTAACCTTTAAGGGGGTGAAACTGGAGTGTCAAGGTTTGTATAATAAAACCTATTTTTTTACCAGATTTACTTGAAATTTACCAAACTTATTTGATATATAACACTTTACCATGTTTTCCTCGCTGTTCGGTGCGTGTAGGGAGTCAAGTAGTACTTTCAACTCCTTAATTGTGTATGCCACGCGTACGTGAACATTGACAAAGAACATCTGAACAAACCCAAACTTTAAAACCCCTGTTTCACCCCCTTAAGGATCAAATTTCGATTTTTACCACGCTTAAAAAAAGTCTTATTTTGAGTTAAATATGAAGGCTGCGTAATCAGAATTAGGGGCTATGAATATCGTAATACCCCCCGGCTACGTATACCGAGAGCTACGTTTATATACATTATAAAGCTTTTTTATTTCTATTTTTCAGACCAACCATTGTGAAGTTATCGATCCGGCCGTTGGACAACATTTTTTATACAGATTTTTTATACCTCAATATCTTTGTGAATTTTCTATTTTTTAAATAAAAATTTATACGGAATAAGTTCGATGTATGCTCAATAACACATATATTTTTTCCAAATCTCAAATAAATAATACAGTAGACCAAAAAATTGGAAAAACGACCTTTTTCGGCCGGTCGCAGTGTCAGCCTTAACTTGACAGTCGTAAAGGAACTAGCAGCTGGATTATTTGCAAATTGAATTATCGATATGTCCGTTGTTGCTTAATTGGAAGAATTCTCTCGTTATTTACTAGCTTGTTTTTGCTGAAGTAGAAAAGTAATCGAAAATGATGTTTTCATAAACTGTACTGAATTGCTTAGGTTTAAAAATCTCAAAAACGATGCAAACGTTTTTATCGAAAACCCAAAGTTGAACTTTTATTGGAAGTATCTACGTTTAAAAAAAATCAGTATCCTATAACGTTTAGAGGTGAAACTCTCCTTCACGCTCCACCCTCCTTAAGGCGGAGCCTGAATTAGAAGGTCCGAAAAATGGTTTTTTTTAATTGCTTAAATCGATAGATAAATTATCCAAGAATATATTTACAAAGTTACAGAGGCCAATTGTAAATATTTTCAAAGGTACAAGGCCAAAAGTAAAGAAGCGATTGATATTTGATATTGATATTTCCTCCTATTGAAAACTTTCAAGCGCATTTTCTCCAGTTTTCATTTTCACGATATTTCCAAATTGGCGGGCGTGATAGCAAAATCCCTAATAGACCTATTGAATCAAACCAAAGTTTATTTTCTTCAGTATAAAAATCTTCTCTAAGTGAATTAAAAAAGTCGTTGAAAAGGTCTTTTTAAATAATTTTTATAGCACGTTTAAGTTTTTTTTATAAACACATTTTTTTCAAACCTGTGAAAAGTTATAAGTTCACGATTTTTCACCGTTTTCTTAGTTCACCCAGAAGAAAAATATATGACAATTGAAAATTTTATTGGTTTATTTGATTCAGACAAGAATTACGAGCTGCATATTTCCCGCCGATTGGGGACTGCAGTGGCAAGACGCACATGGAATAGGCTGATAAATCTGCAGTCATTTATTGTTTCATGTTGATATTTTTTTATACATTTCAAATATATATGAAAAGATACCTCAATGTTTACCGGGCTCACTTGTTTTTTTCCCTTCTGAAAAGAATCACAAAGAAACGCTTTTTTGGACCTTCTAATTCAGGTTTCCGCCTTAACTCAACACTCGCAGACAGAGTTGGGCGTAATTCTATTTATAGATACGAATACGAATTTATTCACATCGTGATTTTCATGTGAATATAAATACAAATTTATTCATACTTCACTTATTTGTATTTACATGCATGCATACAAATACAATTGCATTCACAAATATTCTGAACATAGAAATAAATTCACAGAAAAAATTGTGGATATTCACAAAAAATGTGACTATTTACAACAAATCCTGTGAATTAAAAAAAATTCACATCAAAATCTGTGAATGCAAATGTATTCTCAAGGTATTGTAAATACAAAAAAATTCACAAAATAAGTTGTGCATTTTTTTTGTATTTAAGACAAATTAAAATCAAATTCACAATGATTAGATTAAAATTTGGACCAAAAGTGAGTTCGTACATATTTCGAGAGAAAACATTGCCTCGAGGCAAAGAAATTTTTGCACAAAACTTTTTGTGCGAAAATTTCTTTGCCTCAACACAATGTTTTCTCTCAAAATACGTAAGAACTCACTTGTGGTGTAAATTTTAATATAATTGTCGTGAACTCGATTTTAATTTTCTTCAACTTGAGAAAATTCACAACTCATTTTGTGAATTTTTTCATATTTATAATGTACAATTTGATACTCACAACTATTTCTGCAAAAAATTTTTTGTCTCGACGCAATGTTTTCTCTCAAAATACGTAAGGACTGACGTTTGGTGTAAATTTTAATCTAATCATTGTGAATTTGATTTTAATTTGTCTTAAATACGAAAAAAATCACAACTTATGTTGTGAATTTTTTTTGTATTTACAATTTTTTGTGAATACATTTGCATTCACAGATTTTGATGTGAATTTTTTTTAATTCACAGGATTTCTTGTAAATATTCACATTTTTTGTGAATATTCACAATTTTTTCTGTGAATTTATTTGTATGTTCAGAATATTTGTGAATACAATTGTATTTGTATGCATGCATGTGAATATAAATAAATTCGTATTCACTTGTGAGTACGAATATTATTTGTATTCGTATTTATAATAAGTGAAGTACGAATAAATTTGTATTTGTATTCACATGAAAATCACAATATGAATAAATTCGTATTCGTATTTATAAATAGAATTACGCCCAACATTGCTCGTAGAGAGCAGCTGGGTTACTCTTAAACTCTATTATCAATGTTCCCATTTCTGCCCAATCGGGAGGATTGTTTGCTTTTTTCAGAGCTTATTCTTGCTCCTGCTGTGGAAGTTAGAAAAGTGCAGATGAAAATCGATTTTTCCTCGACTCGTGCCATTTTCGGACCGATCGATTTAACGACCTTGCATTTTATCTTGACTGTGAAAGATTGCCACGCGAGGCAATATTCCGGTGTAGATCACTTCGCCGCTATATATTCCTTATTTCATTAATACTCGAGAGATTAGCGCCCATCTTGGCTAACGAGAACGGGACCGGAAAGGATAAGAGATCTGACACGCTCGAGGCGAAATATTTGACGCGTACCGAAATTACACCGAGAGAAATGATTCGTTTGGAAGGATTATATTTTATCTCACTTCTGCCAAAATATTGATTAGATTTTGAGAACTTTTTTTTATTTGTGACATACCTGTCATCTTGAATGAACCTTTCATTGCGTGCTAACTTCGAATCACTTTTTCGAGTCAAATAAATCTTTTAGTAATTTATTAATTTACCAAATCATCTATTAGATTCTAACAAATGGTTATTATGGCAAACGGGAAAAACCTAGTAGCTATTTTTCCCGTCGTCATTTTGAAAAACGTCCATCGCGGTGACCACTGCTGCTCGGAAGCAAATCATCCGAATTTGAACAACCAAACGTATTTATTTTTTGCATAAAATTATTTAGTGCTTGGACCGAGGGTTCAATGAAAAATTGATCTCTGAAAAAATGGCCACACTCCAAAGTAAAAGTATCAATGTTCCATATTAAAAAACCCTTTATTTTCGTTCATGAAAAAAACTATGCATCGAAAAAAAATTCCTTCTTCGGGCTCCGCTTTTCGACATGTAAAAGAAGCTTGTAAGATTTGTTCACCGATTTGAAAACGTTATTTTGAGAAAAAAGCTTTTAAATATCGCAAGTTGACGGAACGTACCTATAAACGCCAATAAACTACTCAATTTTGCACGGATCGGCTTGAAATTTTAAGAGAATATTTTTGGAATGTTCTATTTTGAGAATCCGACAAAAACCAAAAATTCATATTTTCTAAAAATTTACCTAGGCGTAAGCCCTTAAGATCACATACATTTTCCATCATAATATCCGTTTTTGACGAAACAAAATATTTGTTCAAATTACACACAATTTTAGTGCCCGGAATAAAAAAGTCTATTCAACTCAAATGAAATTTTATCCCAAACGAATATTCACTTTTTTTCTTTTAATAATTTATAATCAATTGGAACATTAATTCGAAGTAAATTTATCACTTCATTGGATATCGAGCAACAGTTTAATAAAATTTTGAAACGAAATTTTATAATTCGTACAAACCATGTCTCTCAGTGCACACTTCTCAAGGGGGGGAGCTATCTTTAAGCGAGGAAAAAATTTGCGGATTTTCATTATTTTTTTTCAGAGGCTGTTACATGGTATTTTTTAATTTATTAATCTTCAACCCTTCCTTGACACACTGGGTCATTTTGACCCGGACTTATTGAAAATACAATGCTCACTTATCCAAAATAGAATGTTTTTAATAATTTCTTACAAAAATTCAATTTTATACTTTCCGAATTTCAACTGTGCAGACATATTAACAAATGTTTCAAATGTATACCGATTTTTTTTCAATAAAAACCGATCCAACGGTTTTTAAAAGCAGGTGGATGAAGTACTATCTGGGCCATAAGGCCCTAATGTGTCAAAATCGCGGCCAAATATAAGTGCGTCAAGAGGGGGTTAAAAATGGCGAAGGTATGGCACTTCTAAACTGCATTTTCAAAACTGGCGTGAGGTATAGCTAAAAAACTAATCGCCCGAGTCCGATGAAATTTGGTATTAATCTTTCTAATTTTATTGTCTAAAACATGACCCTGAATATTTTCAAAAATAAAGAAAACGTTTTGCCAAATTGCAAAACGTAGCCATTTTTTTCGGAAAATTCAATATTTTTATTTCAAAGCGCACCATTTCATCGATTTTCAACATTTCTCACTTTTTCTTAGTTCATATTCTGCGTAAGCTGTTAATGAAAGATAAACCTTCGTTAGTTGTTTATCAGATTAATCTCGATTACGCTATGTGTCACGCCGTTTGACAACATCCGCCGCAACCCGTTTAGAAGACCGTGGCATTCCGCCATTTTTAAAGATCAATAAAAAATACCATGTAACAGCCAAAAGTCGTAATAAAACCTACCATAGGTCTAAAAAAGCCGAAGAAATCTATCCTTTAAAAAAATGCATGAAAGTCAACCCTTAAGGGGTCTTCTCACTTTAAACGCTAAAAAGGCTACTTTCATGAATTTTTTTGATAGGTTTGAACTATAGATATGGATATAAAAGTTGCTACACTTAATAAATCCTTTTTCGAAATCCATAGCAAACATTTTTATTTATTTATTTAAGTCATTATTTAAAGACGAAAATGGTAGTTAAATAAATGTCCCAACAAAATTGTAGGCCCGCGCTGTTGATGAAATCTCGAAAATGGATTAACCGAAACAAAAAAATCAAACGGTTTTAGATTCAGTATGTTAATGACTATAGCGCTTATCATACGATTTTTGATATATGCAAAACTAGTAACATGGCGAGCATTTTTCGAAAAAAAAACAAAAAAATGTATTTATTCACCGTTTTTGGCAAAAAAATAGTAAATATCAAAATTTTAAAAATCCTTGATATGCACTATAGCTATAGTGGTAAAGAATATGTGGTTAACATTTCATAAGGATCAGGTCAGTAGTTTCGAAGATTTTATCACCAAGCAGTCGAAAAACGTTGTTTCGAGAAAAACGCGTTTAAAGTTTGTTTGGGTTACATAAATATATTAATTTTTTTATTTATTGTAATTCGAAAGTGTATCTATTAAGGAGGTTGGAGCGTTAGCCACAATCCAAGGTTAAATTTCATAAAAAATACATGTTATTGTTTGCACTATACTGAGTCTTTACGAATGTTTTGAACTTTTTTCACCACCAAACACCAGAGATAAAAAATACTTAAATGTATGTAATTTAACGTGCGGTTAGATGGGCAAGACTTTCACACTAAAGGTTATGTAATTTTTATTGTTATTTAGCACCAAGATAAACCATTTCTAACAACGGATTAACGCAAACTGAACCTTTGTGAACATTTAGAAAAAAAAAAATCCTCATGTTGCCCATCGTAAACCGTGGTAGTACAGTCGTGCTGTCGCTGAAAAAACCCGGAATCGGAGAAAATTAGAAGAAAGCTAGTTTTTTGACAGGTGATTTTGTAGGTGCCGCGGGTGCTAAATCCAAGTTTGCCTAAAAATCGGGATGTAGGTTTCTTTTTTAGGGGATGAAAGGAGATGGGGGTGGATTAATGCCAAACTACAACCCCTACGAGGTCGGCGCCGTGAGACAGAATGTTCAGAAAAATCCGGGCTTTAGTTTTGTCCACAGCGCCGAAGTTGTGGAAGTTCATTTTGAGGGTGAAAAAGTGGGGTGAAATTTGGAAAAATGGGTTTTAATTCAATAACTCTTTAGAAAAAAATCGTACGTTTTTTGTTCAAGTGGGAACGTTATAGCCTTTGAAAAGACGCGTCGATCGAGTATTCGATCATCACTCTCCGATAATATCTTCACCCCCAAAAAATGGTTAAAAAACCAAAAAAAAATAGTTTATTGAATAACTCAAAAACAGTCGGTTTTTCGAGTATGGTTCAAACGTACGAAATGTAGAGAATAATTTTCTCCATATTTTCGTTGCTATGGACCACCCTTGAATTTTAATTTTGCAACCCCTCTCGGGGGTTGGACATTCAAAATGAAATTCTGGGAAAACTATTGACGTCACGAATTCGCCGCCGTGGAAGAATTTGTAGCTTGAACCCTCAGTTACATTTTTGTCCACAGCGCCAAACTCGTATCTCTTTATTTTCGGTCAATAGTTTTCCCAGAATTTCATTTTGAATTTCCAACCCCTGAGAGGGGTTCGAAAAAGCAAAATTCAAAAGTTGTGCATAGGAACGAAAATATAGAGAAAATTATTCTCTACATTTCGTACATTTGAACCATCCCCGAAAAATCGATTGTTTTTGACTTATTCAATAAACAATTTTTTTGTTAATTCTTCAACAATTCTTTTGGGGGTGAAGATATTATTGGAGAAGGTTGATCGAATACTCGATTGACGCGTCTTTTCAAGGGCTACAACGTTTCCATTTGAACAAAAATTTTATGAATTTGTCCTAAAGAGTTATCGAATGAAAACTGATTTTTCAAAATTTCACCCCACTTTTTCACCCCCAAAATGAACTTCCACGACTTCGGCGCTATGGATAAAAATAAAACCCGGATTTTTCTGAACATTTTGTCTCCCGGCGCCGACCTCATGGGGGTTGTAGTTTGGCATTAAACCACCCCCATCCCCTAAAAAAACGCTACCTCCCAATTTTTAGGCAAACTTGGTTTTAGTACCCGTGGCACCTACAAAATCACCTGTCAAAAAACTAGCCTTCTTCTAATTTTTTCCGATTCCAATATACAGCACGACTGTACTATGGGCCAATAATCTCGTGACGTAAATATGAATAGGCATAATTATGACTTACTCAAAATTTCATTGTGAATTGTATAAAACATTCGTTGTCGTAGTTTTTTCATAATAATCATCGATAATGTTATGCTTTTTCAAGTTGGTAGTACGCAAAAGTTTTTCTACTGTACGTAATAAAAATGTTAAAATGCATAATTTTGCCCTTTAATTATACATTTTAAAAAATTTGCATATATAGAATAAATCTGTACCTCGAATGCATTTTTTTGAGGTTCATTGAAAAAAAATGAATGAACCGTCATTTGACTCAACTGAATCGCTCCAACCTCCTTAAGTGTAACAACTTTTATATCAATGTCTATAATATAAACTTATAAAAAAAATACATGAAAATGGCCTTTTTAGCCTTTAAATTGAGAAGACCCCTTAAGGAATAAAAAGGTGACTGCAACATACCTGGGAGGCATAGCCCGAGCTCGTTGTTGTCTAACTGCGGCGCTCTGTAGCCTCAGAGCTTGCTGGGATAACCGTGCCTGCTGCTGGTGATTCGACAAATTTGCGGAATCCCGGGGGACAGATTGCTGTTGTTGTTGTTGTTGCTGTTGTGAATTGCAGGACGTCTGATCGAGGGCTACCTGTGCCAGGTACTCCCTCAGCTCAACTTGACTCGTTATGTGCTCGAGACGACTCGGCTGGATCCTCGGACAAGTTGAGTCCGACCATGGCGGTGGTGGGGTGCGCGAGCGTGACAGCATTGCAAATTTGTAGTGAAGATACTCGTCGTAGGTCGGGGGCAATCCTGGCTGCCAAGTTTCGCAAAACATTATCCTCGTTTCTCTCCCATTCTCGTCCTTAATCTACAGGGTGTTTGACGCATGGACTGACAATTTTTTTTGGGGTATTGGGGAATTCACTACTTTGTTTACCCTTAGACCCTACGTCCTAAGTATCACCGTAATTAAGATGTGATTTTTTTTTTTTTTTCATTTTCTTTTAATTACCCGAAACTTTTTTGTGCGTTGTTGTGATAGTACAAAATAACTTTTGTTGTATTCTGCAATGTATGTTCATTATAAATAAATCATTATTTGGTACAATTGGTTTGAAGAGAATGGCTCATGAGCTTCAAAAGCCTAAAAATGCGCAAATGTATGAAAAATGTCAACTTCTAAATTCATTGTAAAAAAAAAACTAAGGTAATTACTTACTTTAGTCCCTTTTCCGAAATATGAAGCTAAATTATTATTTTTTTGTTATTTTCTCATTGATTGGATTATGAATGATGATATTCATTCGGGGGAAGCTGAATTCCACCTTCCCATAAAAAGTTATGGGGTTTTGAAGTTCGCGGAAACATGTGATAAAATGTTCGAGCCTGACGATGTTGATGTCGTGAGCACTTGGTTAATCGACGATGCTCTCGAGAACATTATTATTACTTTTATGGCATGAAAAAAGTGATTATTGTTTAGCTATATCTATTTTATTATTACTTTTATGGCGTGAAAAAAGTGAATTTCAGCTTCCTCCGACGAAACAACATGATTTACAATCCAATTAACAAGAAAATGGCTGGAAAACATTTCCAAGTAATTTTTCAGAAAATTCACGCCACATTTTATCACATATTTTTACGAACTTCAAAACCCCATAACTTTTTATGGGAAGGTGGAATTCAGCTTCCCCCGACTGAATATCCGATCTCGAATACACTCCGATCTCGATCTTCGAAAAATCGACACACCTCGATGGTTCCCACATTACACCCTGAGCAAGACATTTTTCGCACTGAAGAAATGTGGTATTCATATGTTTACATTCGTATTCTTGTGTTTACAAGTACACGAGAAATGTATGTTTTTATTTTGTTATATTGTATACATGTATAATGTATAATGTACGTACGAAATGTACAAAAATCGAATGTGCGGAATGTAGAAAAATCGCTATTCCTATGTTATTATTACTTTTATGGCGTAAAAAAAGTAAATTTCCTCCGACGAAACATCATCATTTACAACAAGAAAATAGCTGGAAAACATTTTCAATTCATTTTTCAGAATATTCACGCCGATTTTCTCACATATTTCCACGAACTTCAAAACCCCATAACTTTTTATGGGAAGGTGGAATTCAGCTTCTCCCTACTGAATATCATCTTTTATAACCCAATCATGAGAAAATAGCGAAACAAAAATGTTACGCTCATTTTTCGGAAAAGTGACCAAAGGAAAAAATTACCAAAACTAAAAGCTATTATGAATTTAGCTTTGTTTTAAAAAGTTCTTTTGTTTATACTCTTTTCAACAGTACGCTACATGTCATAGAAATAATTTATTATGCGGTCGAAATAAAGAAAATAATTTGTTTTTATAATAAATTTAATAATTGAATTTTTTCATACATTTAAACATTTTTGTATCAAATAATAATTTATTTATAATGAATATACATTGCAGAATGGAAAAAAAGTCATTTTGTACCATTACAACCACAGATGGAAAAGTTATGACGATTTAAAGGCGAAATGTCCCCACATTTCACCTTCAAAACCTCATAACTTAATATTTCATTAACATGTCATAGAAATAATTCATTATACGTTCGAAATAAAGAAAATAATTTGTTTTTATAACAAAATTAGAAAATTGATTTTTTTCATACATTTACACATTTTTAAGACTGCAAGTGCAAACGTCACTTTTTTTAAACCAATTTTATCAAATAATAATTTATTTATAATGAATATAGATTGTAGAATAAAATAAAAGTCATTTTTTACTATTACAACCACAAATGAAAAAGTTATGACGATTTAAAGGCGAAATCTTTCGACATTTCGTGTTTAAATCCTCATAACTTTTTTTTAATTAAAAAAAAATCGTATCTCAATTACCGTGACACTTAGGACATCGGGTCTAAGGGTGAAAAAATTAGCAACCCCCCCCCCAATCCGTCAAAAAAATGTGTCGGTCCATGCGCCAAACATCCTGTATGTTCAATTTTTCGGTGAGCAATTTTCATCTCGAATAAAATTACTCGTTTTGCCATAAATAAATCTCGACACTGTCATTTGAGCTTCCAAATTTGCGCATGACGATGTATTTTCAATATTATCGATTCCGTAGCACGTGCGGATGCTACGAATGACCCGTAGGCTTAATCAACTGGAAAAAATCGATTACTCCCCATCACTTCATTAATCGAATGTCACAAGAAGAAAAAAATCACTCGCCGAACTTTTTCCTCCGATCCGAATGGAATATTTTTCCATCGATGGCTGTCGAAATTCATTTGAATTCCTTTGTTTTCCGATCTCTTTTCATCCCCACCTTGCACTCTCTTGCTTTCGTGTTCGTATTTCTCTCCCGTGAATTATCATCGGGCCAAATGGGATATCTGAAGGACGGCCGAGGAGCTTTAGTCCCAAGGATCATCCTCGCCTGTGCTGAACGCGAGCTTTCAGTTCAGCGAACAAATATAGGAAATCGGTAGAAAAGAGAAAGCCAATAAAGGACAGGGAGGGAGAGAGAGAGAGGAGGAGAGAGGGGGGGGAACGTCGCGAGCGAGAAAACTTTACCGAGGGTACTTAGAGTAAGGAAGGAAAAAAACTAGCTCCGTCGGGGCAAAAAAAGTAAAGCTTCCAACCCCCTCCCACGAAAGAAGAGAGAGAGGGCAAATTCAATTTGGCTGCGATCGGGAGACCGCGAGAGCGAAAAGGGACAAAGACGATTGGCCGGGGAAGAGATAGAAACGCGCACATCAGTGTGACGCTTATCCAATAAAACCGTCGGCCGTCCCGAGGTCGTTCCTCACGATACTCTACCGCAAACAAACGGCGGATAAATATGTACGGGACGTTTCGTGCACAACCTGAATGACTTTCAATGTCGAGGTCTGGTCCCTCGCTCCGAAGAAAAAAACTTTTGAGAATATTGCGGCAAGAAAAAAACTATCACCGTCTTCTCAAAATTCAAGCGGTCACCCATCCAAGTACCGTCGTTTCGGAGGCCAAGCGGTCGCGGATCGAAGAATGAACCTGGGCCACTACTTGGATGGGTGACTGTCGTGTACTGGCTTGCACGCTGATCTGTCAACCGCAATCAGTTTGACCGAGTCACCTGTATCGTTACCGGTTTTTCACAGTTCCCCTGTGCCTATTGGCATAGCCAGCATTTCTGGGGGGGGGGGGGGGGGGGGGCAAAAAAGTAGTGACAAAAGTGGTGACAAAAAAGTAGTTTTGTTCACCACCATCTTTTACAAAAATTAAATTTGAATTTTATTGATTACGTTTTTTCATATTATTTATTCATTATGCTACTTATTATATATTTATTTATGGATTTTAATATTAAATTTAATAAAATGTATATAATAGTCGATAATCACGTAGCACGTAAAATATGAAGCTTCAAGCACACGTTTTTGTTACCATTGATATCAAACTCTTGCAATACCTCAAAAGATAATCAACTAATTTTTCATTATTCTTTAATCGGGTTGTCTTCGAACTTGACTTTCAGTAGGTACTCAATTAAATATTTCTTAGTTTTCTATTTTTTCTGCAAATCGACCAAACACTTTGTGAGTTTCATAGTTACTATTATAAAATAAAAATTTAATAAACATTATCATAAACTCCGCATAATAATTGTTATTCATTATAATAAAGGAGGTCTTTCAGAAACTCCAAATAATAATAATAATAATAATAATAATAATAAAGGAAGACCGAATAACAATAATGCAACGCTGAGTCTGTCCCAAAAGTGAACATCATCATCGAATTATCAATTGATGATAAAATATATTTTGTAAAATCATTCTGCTCCCAAAATAATCGACTTTGTCGAGAAAAATTGGTGGATTTCGTAAAAACGTCTGATACACGTGAAATGTTTCCCATTCCGAAAGCATCAATCCCATCAATACAGACGAAATTGTCATAGAAACGCGAGCATCAATGCAGTCAGCTGCACGACCCGTGCAGCTTTATAATAAACTGCGTTATAATAATTATAATTCAATAAACGATACATTAATCTATTATAGATAAATTACTAGATTATTAAATTTTATAAGTATTATTGTAAAATAAAAATTTAACAAACATTATAGTAAACTCCGAATAATAACAATAATTATTATTATTATAAAGGAGGACTTTCAGAAACTCCAAACAATAATAACAATGTTAAAGGAATACCGAATAACAATAATGCAGCTCTGAGTCTGTCCCAAAAGTGAACATCATGGGATCGTAAAAGTCCGCAAGAGCATACGAAGGAACATTGGGCATCGAAATTATCAATTGATGATAAAATAAATTTTCCAAAATTATTCTCCTCCCAAAATTATCGATTTTATCGAGTAAAATCGGTGGATTTCGTACAAAAAGTCTCATACAAGTGAGATGTTTCGCATGCCGAAGACATCAATCTCATCAATACAGAAGAAATTGCCATAGAAAAGCGATCATCAATGCCGTCAGCTGCACAACCCGTGCAGCTTTATAATAAACTGCGTTATAATAATTATAATTTAACAAACGATATTTAATCTATTATAAATAAATGATATTATTAATTTTAAAAAATATTATTATAAAATTAAAATTTAATAAACATTGTAATAAACTTCGAATAATAATAAAAATAATCATTACCATTATATTCCCAAAATTATCGATTTCATCGAGGAAAATCGGTGGATTTCGTACAAAACGTCTCATACAAGTGAGATGTTTCCCATACCGAAGACATCAATCTCATCAATACGAGTACAGAAGAAATTGTCATAGAAAAGCGATCATCAATGCCGTCAGCTGCACGACCCGTGCAGCTTTATAATAAACTGCGTTATAATAATTATAATTTAACAAACGATATTTAATCTATTATAAATAAAGGATATTATTAATTTTTATAATTATTATTATAAAATAAAAATTTAATAAACATTGTAATAGACTTCGAATAATAATAAAAATAATCATTACCATTATATTCCCAAAATTATCGATTTCATCGAGGAAAATCTGTGGATTTCGTACAAAACGTCTCATACAAGTGAGATGTTTCCTATACCGTAGACATCAATCTCATCAATACAGAAGAAATTGTCATAGAAAAGCGATCATCAATGCAGTCAGCTGCACGGCCCGTTTGAGCCCTCCTTTTCGTTTTTATTTTCCCGCAAGCTTGCCAAACAATCCGACGTAATCGTGTACCCATTCGATGAGAAAATCCAAAGTGGATCTCGCTTATTTTCCACGCTACGAAATACAAAAAAACCAGAAAAAAACATTCTCTCCTTCAAGAATCGTGAAGCACCGATCCGTTTGCAGGTATTACGACGATACTGTCTCCTGACTCAAGGTGCGCCATTGCGAGGTTTTCTTTTCGTCCTTGTAAAATATTTACTTCGTCTGCCGCGGCGAATCCTCGAACGTCTGACTAATACCGACTCGTATCACTGGCGTTCGACGATACTCGCAAAACCAAGCGATGCGAAACTTTTTTTTTCGCGTCTCGACAAAAATCTCAATCGTCACTCTTGTCGTGCTGCCAAATTCGAGTGGGGATAAAAAAGAATCACCAGCACCAGAGGAGCTTTTCGCCTTCTGGTGCTTTTGCATGTTCGGGCTGTCGCGGGGAATACGTTTCACGCCCGTGATCGTTATTGGTCCTTGAGAATACCCAGGCTATGATGGTAACAATGGAAAACGATTAAGAGAACGCGATATCGTAAATCAAATTAAACGACCGGGTTATACGTCGGAGAGGCTGAAGTGTCTCTTCATGAATGGAAATGACCGCGATTATATTGCAAGCCTAGCGAAAAGCTACCTATTTCCGTCGTCGTTGAGCACGCGAGAAAGGCAGAAGAGACCCAACGAGAAAGGGAGGAAGAGCCTTGCGCTTCTGCATCGCTCCTATTATATTACTATTTTACCATATATATATATATATATATATATATGTATATATATATGTATATATGTATATGTATATGTATATATATATATGTATATGTATATGTATATGTATATATATATATGTATATGTATATGTATATATATATGTATATGTATATGTATATATATATATATATATATATGTATATGGATATATATATGTGTGTGTGTAAATATGTATATACGTATGAAACTGCGAAGATTCAACGAGAACGACATCACGAACTCCCTCAATTCCACGCCCTCTCCCTCGCGGCCTTTCTCGTCCATAATCCGTGATCTTGGAAATGAAACATAAATTTCTCATCCCCTTGGTTATACAACCGTCCTCCTCCCATAATGTTAAAAGTCCTTGGTACAACGATGCACATACGTACAGGGTGTCCTATCGTGAATGGATAATCCTGCAACTGTCGATAGGTCAGATAATGTCCCACTATACGCTGGAATTTCATTTACGTAAATGTCCCACGGTTTCCGAGATGAAAATCATCTGCTTTTGGTCTTTCGCATGTCATTTCTTCAAATGATGACCTTTTAGACCCGGTTTTTCACACAATGCTCATGGTTATTTGTTTTATGTAGAAACGTCTTCTTTTTAACCTTAAGGGGCTCAAGGGTGACACTTTCAAAAAAACGATTTTTTTCCTTGTGCCTTTTTCGCGGTTTATACTTTCAAGAATATCATTATCATTTATATCATTTATATCATTTATATCAATATCATTTTATCTTGCCAAAATCGATAGTTGAATATTTAACCGCGTTTTTCTCGAAATGAGAATTTTCATATTAGCTGACATTGTAACTCAAAGAGCAATTATCCGATTGACTTGAAATTTGAACTGAGTACTCTTGAATATATTTACTCTACAATGACGTAATATATTTTTGATTGGATGAAAATTGACGATTTGGCATTTAAAAAAACGACCATTTTATAGGCAAAAAAACAGACGGCTTTTTTTCACAACTACGACATTTCGTTAGAGTTTGATATTTTTCGAAAATCCTACGTCATTGTACAGAAAATACCATCCAGTTTAACGCCATTTTTTTCCCTTTTCGGTTTCAGCTACTCAATCGGCCGGAATCATGTCAGCAGTAGAGGAACTTTTTTTTGGCACCTCCGAAGGCAGCTCATGAGGCGCTTGGATCTCAATATTTTTCTATGAAAAAATTATGTAATATAGGTAAAATATAGACAAATATATTCTTCATTTTCTGAAACATTTAATTGAGTACTTTTTTACCTAAAAATTCCCGGAAATCATCCAAAGTTTCAGCGTTCACACTGGTATAGCCCCTTAAATGTTATGGAAACTTTATGAAGAAGAATCTTATGCAGAATTTTGATACAAACCAATTCGAACATCTGACTTTCATAGCCTGCGGTGTGAAAAAAATGTACTACGCATATCGTGCCAATTACTTTAAAAAGTTGCTTAGTTATTGTCGATTCATATCATTTGTAGAAATGTCATGCGAAAAACCAAAAGCAGATGATTAAAAAAAAATAACATAAATCCCAAAATTTCGAAAACCGTGGGATTTTTACTAAACTGAAATTCTAGCATATAGTAGGACATGACCTGACGTATCGACAGTTGCAGGATTATCTATTAATTACAGGACACCGTGTATACATACATACATACATACATACATATATATATATATATATATATATGTAAGTATATAGGAAGAAATGAGAGCAAGAACTTCAGTTTCTCATTTGTTTGATGCCTTCTCTTTCCTTTTCCCCAACCGGCCTCAGATTTTTCAAGTTAATGGGCCAAGTTGAAAAGTTACCGGTCCCCTCTTCGCTTTTCCCGCCGCTCTTTGGCTCGCTTTCTCTCTCCCGCAAACAGTCATTTCTGTTACTAAAATGGCTATTGCGCTCGTGAACGAACAGTAGCTCGAACAGTAGCTTTCCATCGATTTCCCTGTCCTCGATATGATTTATTCGATGGAAATTTTTTATCACTCTCTGTCGAGAGGAGAGAGAGGGGGGGGAGAGTACACGACGAATGGAGATGATGAGACATTTCAATCAATTTTGATTGCATTGATTTCGAAACAAATTCAATGTGAAGACAGGATGGATTTTTATGGACCTGTGGGAAAAACAACATGTAGAGCACGCCTTGAGTTACCAATTAAACATATCCAATTAAACATTTCTAATTCAAACATTTTCTTTACAGGGTTATTTACTATTTATTTACTATTTATAGGGTTATTTACTAGTTGTAAAAGTCCAAAAATCACTTTTTTCAAAAGCAATATATTTTTCAGTTCATCTTATACGTGTTCCTTGAAAATTTGAAGGTGATCGGATCAAAATTGACAGATTTATAGGCTGTTATGTTGAAGACCGTCGGAACACTCGCGAAGCAGCGTTCGAAACTTTGAACGCTTTTTTCTCGAAAGTACGTGTTCAAAGTCGGGGGCCAAAATATCTCAAAAACTACTGCATCCATGTTTCTGGAATTTTTAGGGTTTTTACATATATAAAAATTTTCAGCATGTAAGTATTTGATCGAAGGATTTTTTCCGATGTACACTTTCGATTTGATGAACGGAAAATTCCCACTTTTTTCGCAAAAAACAAAACTCACTTTAATGACACGTAATTTTTTTCAATTTGATATTTTGGAAATTTGTTCGATTAATCATAAGATAAACTAATATACTAACTATACCTAATATACTAATAACCAACATACTAAGAGATGATACTTTTTCAAATACCTCATTTTTATAGAAATTTATCATCGCGATTTTCTATTTAAAAAATTACCAAAAATAAGCAATTTTCGACTTTTACAACTAAGCATAACCCGTTAATGATCGTTTCGATTGTATTCGTTGATTATCAACTTCATTAGAGTAAAACACATTTTACAGTTTGAAAAATACGTACGGGAGAGGCTACCAAATAAATTATTAGCATTTCGTTACATAACAATTAATAACCCTACGACAACGTAATGAATCTTTATGAAATTTTCCACGACGTTTATTCCATTCACAAGTTAACGACACAAAAAATCTTATACGTTCTGTACAATTTTTTCATTGTGCTTTTTCTTTCTACATCAACAACAAGAACGCTCCACACGATAAAACGCAAAACGACTGCACATTGAGGGAGGACACCACGGTAAAAAAAAATTTAATCGTTTTTTTTTTGGAAACAGTCTTGAAAAATCCTTTGAGGAAGTTGACAATGAAAATAGTTGGCATAAGATTATGGAAAAAAAATATCATCAGCTGTAGCGTCTATAAAACCGTTGATTAGAAAACTTCAAACACGTTTAAGGTGGCCAATAAGCCAATTCAAACCAATAGGTGGCATAAGATTATGGAAAAAAAATATCATCAGCTGTAGCGTCTATAAAACCGTTGATTAGAAAACTTCAAACACGTTTTTGTCAAAACCATGTTTTTCAAATCGGCACGCAGCAGAACTTGAACAATTTCCGTCCGATCGACTTGAAATTTTAACAATACCTTCTTTGATTGCTTAAACAGTAAAGTACGAGCGCTTTTTCATTTACTTGATAATTGTAAAAAATACATCACTTTTTATATGAAAATTATGGTCGAAAAAACTAACCTTTTTTCAAACTCGTCTTTATTTTTTTTTCGATTATATTTTTATTTTCCTCCTACTCGACTGCTAAAGATAATGTAATGAAGGAAAATATTTCACTCTTACAAGGAAAGGTTGCGAGGTCGACCTCTCCGAATTCGATGAAATTTGGCATGCTCGTAGAATGAGCGAAAATAAGCTACACGTATTTTTTTATATCCGCGGAACCCAATTTTTAAGGGGTGAAACGCACTCTCGTAAATAGGGGTGTTTTTCGTTTTTCGTTGATAACGATATCGTTCTCATCTCCAATGTATAGTACACGAATAAATAAACATTGTAGCACTTTCATTTTTTTTCATATCTCGTACCGTTAAAACGTTATCGACGAGAAACGAAAAACACTCCAATTTTCAAGGGTGCGTTTCAACCCTTCAAAATCGACTTCCGCAGATATAAAAAAATACGGGTCGCCGATTTTTATCCATTCTACAAGCATGCCAAATTTCATCGAAATCGGAGAGATCGGCCTCGCCACCTTCCCTTGTTAGTTCCAGAATTAAATTTACCACAATTCTACGGCGTGCCGCGGAGAGGGTTGGCTGAAAACGAGTACTGCTATACTGACTGGTGCGCCGCAATTTTTCACTATTTCGACAAATAAGTTTTTTTTCCATACTCCAATATATATTTAATAAAGCCTAAAAGTTCGTTTGATTATAAATTTGATTGCTTTAAAAAAAAATCCAAAAGAAGACGGTCGAAAATGGGCAGTTGCAGTGGGGTCCTCCCTTAAAAGTAATTCTTTAAGGGGCGGGTAGGGGTTTGCACTTTTGAAAAATCGATTTTTTTCGTCTTTTCTTATAGTCAAACATTTCAAGAATATAATCCCAAAATTTCAAGTCAATCAGAGCAAAACTCTCGAAGTTGTTGACTATTTAGTTCTGCTCCTCTATCACTGTAGCTCCGACAGCTAAAATTTCAAACGCGTTTTTCTCGAAACCACTTTTTCAAAGGCCGTGTTCACTGCCATTTGAAAACTACATGACCGATTTATTTCAAACTTGGTACACACTTTCTACATAGAAAATACCTCCCCCAATGGTTAGTTTGAGATTTTTTTTACATTGAGGGGATTTTCCACCCCCAAAATGGCAGAATTTTTCGTGAAAAAATAGCACCTTTCACTTTACATGACCACCAAACATTTAGAAATGAAAAAAAAAAATTATCCAAGACCGTTGGGGGGAGGATTTGATGATACTTTGACTACATTTTAATGGTACTTGATTTCAGATAATTCCTAGCTGAGATACAGTGACCACTGCAAATCGTTTTTTTCCAAAGGCGTTCTTGGAAAAGCTTTGTCACCGGCTTGTTTGTGGATATTTTCGTGCACAAATTTCACGGAACGTTCTTGAAATGACACTTAACAATGTACCAAATGTTTCAATAAATTTACTCTATCCATATAGATGAAAAAAATAGCAAAAAAGTGTTTTTTTTTCACGCTGAAACCCCATACCCTTTCCTTAACGGGGTGTTCGATCAACCGCAAATTTTCCTTTCAGGCTTCGAACAAACGTACTCATACACCCGATGCTGATCGCCCCGGTAGTATTTCGGACTTCCACACCTCCTTGACATAACAGTGACAAATTGTTTTTTTTTTGCCAACTCCACGCGAGCCTCGAGAGGTTCAGCAATTTGGGTAAACAAAAATACAGGACACAGGGGGACGATATAGCCGCCGGTTGTACTCGGCTCAAGAAGAGTCACCTTTGGAGTACACGCCGTACAAAATCGAGAGAGCGAAGAAAGAAAGTCTGGCGGTATTCCCCGGGGAGCAGGACAGTCGAGTTAACCTTGTCCTCCCGCGTGTGTGCGACGAAGAGAAGAATTACACGTGAAACGAGGCTCGGACAAAAGCCAGTTCAAACAGCGTTGAACAAACCTTTTTTGCGGATCGGCGATATAACACAGAGCCGTAGAGAGTGTGTTTGCACATCTCTCTAAAAACGTACGTGGCGTAAAAAAGTCCATGATACGCCGAGAACAGATATCTGGATACAATTGTTACCATTCCGTTTCCGTTTCAGAGGAAAAATTCATCGACAAGACCTAAAGTTATATGCATCTGTCGCCAATATATAAACTCGCTGAATAAGCTTTTTTCGAGAATTTTCCAGCTCGCAATTAGAAGTACCTATTAAGAAAAGCTCGAAACATTTGGCGTTATTGGAGTTGGACAAGGACAAGGAGTGCTGGACGAGGCTTGGGCCTCTGTTAAAGTAGGCAATATGTTTCATTATATAGTTATTTGTGTGTGTATATATATATATATATATATATATATATATATATATATATATATATATATATATATATATATATATATATATTTGTTATATATATATATATTTTTATATATATATATTATATATATATATATTATATATATATATATATTTGTGTATATATACATATATATATATATATATATATATATATATATATATATATATATATATATATATATACAGAGAGAGAGAGAGAGAGAGAGAGAAATGTATTGATTGATAATATTTATTACGCCCCAATTAACCCAATAGTCTCGGGCAACTATAAAATTCCAGATGAACAAGATAAACAAGAAAAACGAAAAAGCAACAAAAATAAAAATGTAATGTAAAACAAATACAAAAAATAAATTATTTGAAATGAGGATTTACTAGAAAACAAAAATTAATAGAAATTATAAAAATGACGATTCCATATAATGCCAAAGTAACACAAAAAATAGACAGAATTGAAAGAAATAAGGATTCAATATATCTATATTAGACTGATTCAAAAAAAAAAAAAAAATTCTGGATTCTCGTGCTATTGTTGGGCACTGATAAAACAAAATTTCTCTAAAAAGATGGGCGCGGTCACTCAATTTTCAGAGGTGGCTATCTTGACTTTTTTGTATTTGAATTTTTTTTAACGAACGTATTGCATTTAAACATAGTCATGGCTTCGGATTACGGATAAAAATCGGAAAAGTTTTGAGTTTGTTCTTTTACAAGCATAACAGAGAAAAACTGACCATACGTCGAAGTGCACACGAAACGATGAAAGAAATTTTCGAACAATGGAAATGTGCTGAAATTCCAACGCGTCGATTGAATAACGCAATCTTGAAATCAATAAAACTCCATCTAGTCTGGAAACAACTTTTAAAAAATCGAGTTAAAAAGAATTTGCCGTCACAAATATCGAAGGAGCGTAAATTTAAGAGAGATTTGGACAAACTGTTCAACGTTGCACATTTTCGTTCTGCCCAAAATGTTAACGAACTTGAGAATGGCTGGGAAGAAATGTAAATGAGTCTGAAGATAATATAAGCGTAGCATTTTGAAAATGTAAATATACGATTTATGAATAAAAGCTTATAATTTAATTTTTCGTAAAAAGTGCGAAATGTTAATGCGGATAAATAAATCTACATGAATAACGAGAGTAGTATAGACGCCATTATTGATCTACCTGGATTTGAATTGTGAATATTGCACCCTTTTCAAATTGTTAGAGTTTATTTTTGTTACGAAACAGCTGCTGGATGTGATTTTTATCCGTAATCCGAAGCCATGACTATGCTTAAATGCAATACGTTTGTTAAAAAAAATTCAAATACAAAAAAGTCGAGATAGCCACCTCTAAAAATTGAGTGACCGCGCCCATCTTTTTAGAGAAATTTTGTTTTATCAGTGCCCAACAATAGCATCAGAATCCAGAAGGAAATTTTTTTTTGAATCAGTCGAATCTATATATATATATATATAGGGAGAGAGAGAGAAAGAGAAAGCGACAGATTTATCAATTGACAATATTTATTATGCCCCAATTATGTCTCGGGCAACTATAAAACTCCATATGAACAAGAAACAACGAGAAAAATGAAAAAAACAACAAGAATAAAAATGTCATGTAAAACAAAAACGAAAAATAAATGAAGGTTTAAAGAAATGACGACTTGGTAAAAAACTAAAATAAATAGAAATTATAACAATAGCCATTCGATACAATGCAAAAATAGTACAAAAAATAAACATCAAAAATCAAACTATCAAATTCCAAATGAAAAAAAAACAACGAGGATAAAAATTTCATATAAATAAGAAAATAAACGGAGGTTAAAAGAAATGAGGATGTGCTATAAAAAAAACAGATAGAAATTATAGAAATGAGGATTCGATATAAGGCAAAAATACTACAAAAAATAAACAGAATTGAAAAAATAACACGCTCTAAAGAAAAAGGTTTCGATATAAAAAAAATAAGGGATGCTACTTATAATGTGATAGAAGATAAAATATTACAAGAAATGGAGAGGGGAAGAGAGAGAAAGAGAGAGAGAGAGAGAGAGCGAGAGAGAGAGAGAGAGAGAGGGAGAGGGAGAGAGACAAATAGATGGACAGACAAATGGTCGCAAAGGTGGTGAGAAAATAGTATTATTCGTCTTCCTAGCACTTTTATTCTTTCTCTTTAATTCCCATCCCTTTTTCTCCCTGACTTGCAAGCTCTTTAGTACCCTTTACTCTCTGTCTCTCTCGCCCTTTTTCTTTCTCTCTATCTCTCTATACATAAATATATATATATATATATACATATCTTCTAAAACCCCTTCCCTACTTTTCTCTCTCAGTTAAGCGACTACTTTTTCTTCATTTAAAAAATACACTACAAGAGCAAACAGCACTGAACGTTAATTTCCAACGTTCAGGGTGGAAAAGTCGTGAAAAACTCAATTTATCGCAGTGAAGAACTCTCGGATAGGTCCTTCGACTCCTCTGCACCATATATATATACATCTGCATATATGTATATGCGAGCCAACTTTAGTATGGAGAAATGAAATGCAAATAGGCGTTTCTGAAAAAGAAAAGCTTCGCAAAAGGAGGTAAAAAGAATTGGACACGGTAAAACACTACTGGGTTGGTGGATGATTATTTTGCGGTGCCGAGTTAGGCGGTCGAGGTCGCGTGAGACGCCAAGTTTTTTTTTGGCACAGAGAGCTTTTTTATGGCCCCCTCTAAAGTTTCAGTCTAGGATATATCTACATATATAGCTTCGGGACGCCGATAAAAATTTATGTTCCGGCTTAATGTAAAAGGCTAAAAAGAAGGTACGTGAACATACAAGAACTTTTCCGATTTTCCCAAGTACTTCTGTTTCGTAAAGTGTTTTTTTTTTTCATAAAAAAAAAAATTGTTTGCCATCAGAAATTCCAAGGAAAAGGGCACTGGAAGAGTAACGAATCAAAATAACGAAAGAATATACGAGGAGACTTACGTGGCAAGTTTTTGCTACGGCAACGTCGTAGGTCGGCGGTGGTGATGTCATGGATGGAACCGCGTAACCGAGCTGGGATGCGCGATTCGAAGCGTTCGTTTGATTACTGAGCGACAACGTTTCGTCGTTTACGATCGGCAACGAGCTCGGCGATGTCTCGTTTATCGTCGCGTACAGAGCTTCCGGTATTGCGTTCTCCCGTATACCACCGCCCATTACGCTCGAGCCCGAGTCTAAAAGGCGTCGACGAGAGAAACGCGAGAACGTCGCGAATTAACAAGACGAGTTTTTTTCTGCGAACGATTTTTTTTTTTTTTCTCATCGAGCACAGTAAATTGTCAATGGTGGTGGAAAAAATCAGGTACATTTTTTTAAAGTTTATAGTACAAATGACTCGATCAGACGATTTAAAAAAAATTACTATACCGTTTTGTACTTTAAAAAATATATGTATATATAAATGTATATTTAAATAAATATACATACATTTATATTGATAATATGATTGATTATTCTTAATAGTATATTAATATAAACTGTACGCACATATTTACAACTATATATATAATGAGTATATTATATATATAGTTGTAATATATATAATATATTACAACTATATATATAATATACATAGTTGTAATATATTATTACAACTATGTAATAATATATTACATAGTTGTAATAATTATATATATAGTTGCATATAACTATGTAATAATTATAATATAATTATTACATAGTTGTAATAATTATATATATGATCAATATAACATATATTGATCATATATTGTATATGATCAATATATGTCATATACAATAATAACTACATAAATAATATGAAGGCCTACATATAAAGACATGTGCATACAGGATAAAAAGTATATTCAATTTATTTTATACATAATATAAATATTTTTTTAGTAATTCCTTTTTTATTAATGCTTCATTTATATATACAGGGTATCAGGGTGAATGGATAATCCTGAAACTGTCGACGGGTGAGATCATGACCTACTATATGCTGGAATTTCAGTTTAGTCCCACGGTTTTTAGGATTTCGGGCTTTATGTTATTGTTTGTAAAAAATCTTTTTTTTTTCTGCGTGCCATTTCCACAACTGATATTAGTCGACAATACCTAAGCAACTTTTTAAAGTAATTGGCACGATATGCGTAGTACATTTTTTTACACCGCAGTCCATCAAAGATGCTCGAATTGGTTTGTATGAAAATTCTGCATAAGATCTTTTTTCATAAAGTTTCCTTAATATTAAGGTTGAAAAGAAGACTTTTCTAGATAAAAAATACTAAGAGTATTTTTTATAAAGGGGCAAATGAAGTTATCATTTGTAGAAATCGCATGCGAGAAACCAAAAGCAGATGATTTTTATCTCGATAAACCGTGGGACTTTTACTAAACTGAAATTCCAGCATATAGTAGGATATAATCTGACCTATTGACGGTTGCAGGATTATCCATTCATCACAGGACACCCTATATACACACACACACACACACACACACACACACACACACACACACACACACACACACACACACACATATGTATGTATGTATGTACGTACGAAAAGCGTATGAAAAATAAAAATAAAAACTTAAAGAATAATTAACTTTTTATCTTTTACATTTTACTAATACTGTATTCACACATTTACAGTGTGTCCCTCTTATCTCTGCTACCCGAAATAACTCGGTAATTATCGACGTCACAAAAAAATGTTTCAGACAAAAGTTGCACGGTGTGAAGGAGGCCATCAAATGCGACCAACTTTTTTTATTTCCGTTGAGGTGCTGACGCACAGTGAAGGTCACCTCCACTTTTTTAAATGCAATAGTACATTTTTTTAACCATCTCCAAATCTAAATATCTCGGTCAATACCAAATATTTGGTAATATTTGGATACCATATATTTACATTTGTATTTCATTTTAATAGATGACCTTGAATCACCTTGAACGACTTTGACCCCCTAATGTTTTTTATGCGGCTTGAGGTGCTCCACAAGATGGTTGAAAAAAATGTACCATTCCATTTGAAGAAGCGAAGGTGACCTTCACTGTGCGTCAGCGCCGCCACCGAAATGAAAAAACAAATGGTCACATTTGATGGCCCCCACCACACCGTACAACTGTTGTCTGGAACATTTTTTTGTGACGTCGATAATCACCGAGTTATTTCGGGTGGCAGAGATAAGCGGGACACCCTGTATATATATATGTATGAAAAGTGTATGAAAAATAAAAATAAATGTTAAAGAATAATTATCTTTTTACTCAATCCTTTTATATTTTACTCATAATCCGTTACATATATATTGACGAAAAGTGTATACTGAGTGAGAAAAAAAAATTAAATCCGTATTGACAACAAATTCTCCTTTTCAAAATGTCAATTAAATAATCAGCCTGAAAACGGTATTAAACTCACCAATATAGGTGTAATGAGAATCCGATCTTTCCGCACTTCTGGTTCGTCTCGACGCATTGAGTCGTTTTTCCTGCTGATTACCATTGTTACTCGTGTGATGAGAGTGTCCATTCATTTGTTCGGCGACGGAACTCGTGCTGCCGGTATCGGGTGCTCTCGTTTTCGGTCCCTGATGCCTCGCGTGGTTGTCCTGTTGCTGTTGTCTCTTGGAGCTTCGGCCGCCTTCGCCTCGGCTCTTCGATGACGATTTTGGTATGAGAATCGTCAGATTTCTGGTTGCCAGAGCATTCGTGGATGGTGCCGGGCCGTTGCGTGATTTCGGTGTTTCGAGTGCTATACCACAGCCGCAGATCGGTGCGTTTTCGTTAGGCATATTCTGCAATTTGACGAGGAAGAAAAACGAATGAGGGACGTTAAAACATGCAGGAGTAGACTCTGCACTGTTGTACCAGTGCAGAAATTGGCATGGGGATCCAATTGGATTGTCATATCTCTCTCACTTCCTGATAGGGATCCAATGGGTCATCGCATTGGGTTTCCCAAGTGGATTTCCCATTGGAATCCAATTTGAATCCAGGAGGATTCCAACCTCGTCGAAAAGAATCCGATGCGATTATTGATGGCTTTCAGAGGATTCTGAACGTTAAATGTTTCTAAACAAAAATGAGTGGATCTTAAAAAAAATATATATCTTATGTTACCAAAGCATCAAACGCTGAAAAAAGTATATCTTAAGGGGTTAGGCCAAAGTAACGGGTATAAAATCATGTGCGAATTTAACAATTTTTTTTTCGTATGTAAAAGTGATTCACTCAGAAAATTAATTACACATCTATTTAGTATGAATATCAAGCTGTTAGAAAATATGTATTCTCTTTTTCGATGTACAAAATGGCCGACTACTCGAAACTTCTCGAAACAGCTTTTTTCCAATTGGCGTGACAAATAACTCCAACAATTTTCACTCGATTTACTTAAAATTTAAAAGTTAAGTTCCTAATTGCACTTCGCAGAGAAGTACGTACGGAATTTCTGATGACTCGAAAACTTTTCATTTTCTGAGCAGTTATAACGAAATTTTTCACTGAAGATTAATTTCTTAAGTTCAAATACCTACAAGTTTTGATTAAAACAATATTTTTTTAATTCCGTACGTACTTCTCTAGGTATTCTAATGTAGATTGACGAGAATTTTTGTTTTTTGTTCTAGGTAAAAAAAATGTGGATGCTAAATGTCACGTCGCGGAGCGCCTAAAAAAGATAACAAAAGAGAATATTAGTAGTCGGCCACTTTGTACATCGAAAAAAAAAATCTCACAGCTTGATATTCATACTAAATAGATATGTAATAAATTTTATGAATGAATCACTTATTCAAATGAAAAAAAGTAATTGTTAAATTCGCACACGATTTTATACCCTTTACTGTGGCCTAAGGTCTTAATGTAAGGTACAAACATGGAAGTTATGTCTGGAACACAATATCCGATAAATGGCCGCGTCCTCCCTGTTTGCAAACGTTTACTCTTTTGACGAAACTTTCAATACCATTTTGGCACAATTTCGGACTAATTTCATTAATGGTTCAATGGCTTCATTGAGCTCCGGAATGGTCCGTGGATAATTGGCATACACTTTTCCTTTCAGCAACCCCCAAAGAAAGAAGTCCAATGGCGTCGAATCGCACGATTTTGGTGGCGAATTCACATCATTCACGACATTCACAGTTCATGCCATTTATCGGATATTGTGTTCCACACATAACCTCCATGTTTGTACCGTATATTAAAATAAAAAATATTCGTACTTCTCAAATAAATAAAACGTTTTATCAACAATTTAAAATATCAGGCAATTTTGACACAATGTGACGTGTCCAATTGGACTCCAATGAGGACTCCGTGCCGTGTCCCTAACAAATGCCCATAGAGAATGTGGGTGCATCTTAGGACTCCCCAACACATTTGTGCACGGGTATTGACGTATAAAAATAAACAATTGTGGACAATTCTCATGGCAATTTAGGGAAGATTTTGGCGAAGATCGAAACCTTTTGTCGTTTGAGCTCATTCTTGATGTTTTGACTTTGGTGGGATGAAAAGAGTGGCACAAAGTAGACAAGGTCTGAGCGACGACGAAGTTTTACATGAAAATTGCTGAACGACCGGCAGAAATTGCTTTACTTTCCGCGGGCTCTTTCTCGCCCCTCATACTCGTTCATGCCGCACAATAGATTAAGGTGCGAGACGATATTGGACCCCGGGGTATCGTTGGGCACTAATATATATATATATATATATATATATATATATATATATATATATATATATATATATATATATATATATATGTATGTATTACACACACACACACACATAATTATATTACATTTATGGATTCGAGTAAGTATGTTTGTGTGTGTAGCCCCAGGATAAATTTCGCTGACGACGGAGCGACGGAAAGAACAGCGTGAGAAAAAGAATGGATGTTTTACGACTCCACAAAATCCTTGCAGATACGAGACGATGCTCGGCCTGATATTCGCGTGGGTCGAACAATCGTCGCCACACGGAAATTGAATTACGTGAACGACATCGTCGTCGTCGTCGTCGTCGTCGTCGTCGTCGTCACGTCGTCTACGTCCTCCTTCGCTTGTCTTACTCGGTAAACGAGCAACCGCAACTAACACGCCGTAAAAATGTATCAAATTTGCTATTAAATTAACCAACCTGGACCATTACGAGGAGAAACAGGTTTTTTCAGGCCACAAACGGAACTATATATATATATATATATATATATATATAAGGGTGGTTAAAAATAAAAGGGTAACCACCCTTTTATATATAAAAGGGTGGTTAATATATATATATATATATATATATATATATATATTAGACTGATTCAAAAAAAAAATTTCCTTCTGGATTCTCGTGCACTGGTGGGCACTGATAAAACAAAATTTCTCTAAAAAGATGGGCGCGGTCACTCAATTTTTAGAGGTGGCTATCTCGACTTTTTTGTATTTGAATTTTTTTAACGAACGTATTGCATTTAAGCATAGTCATGGCTTCGGATTACGGATAAAAATCACATCCAGCAGCTTTTTCGTAACAAAAATAAACTCTAACAATTTGAAAAGGGTGCAATATTCACAATTCAAATCCAGGTAGATCAATAATGGCGTCTATACTACTCTCGTTATTCATGTAGATTTATTTATACGCATTAACATTTCGCACTTTTTATGAAAAATTAAATTATAAGCTTTTATTCATAAATCGTATATTTACATTTTCAAAATGCTACGCTTATATTATCTTCAAACTCATTTACATTTCTTCCCAGCCATTCTCAAGTTCGTTAACATTTTGGGCAGAACGAAAATGTGCAACGTTGAACAGTTTGTCCAAATCTCGCTTAAATTTACGCTCCTTCGATATTTGTGACGGCAAATTATTTTTAACTCGATTTTTTAAAAGTTGTTTCCAGACTAGATGGAGTTTTATTGATTTCAAGATTGCGTTATTCAATCGACGCGTTGGAATTTCAGCACATTTCCATTGTTCGAAAATTTCTTTCATCGTTTCGTGTGCACTTCGACGTATGGTCAGTTTTTCTGTTATGTTTGTAAAAGAACAAACTCAAAACTTTTCCGATTTTTATCCGTAATCCGAAGCCATGACTATGTTTAAATGCAATACGTTCGTTAAAAAAAATTCAAATACAAAAAAGTCGAGATAGCCACCTCTAAAAATTGAGTGACCGCGCCCATCTTTTTAGAGAAATTCTGTTTTATCATTGCCCAACAATAGCACGAGAATCCAGAAGGAATTTTTTTTTTTTGAATCAGTCTAATATATATATATATATATATATATATATATATAAGGGTGGTTAAAAAATCGATTTTTTTTCTCAGCGGAACATTGAGGTATATTAAAAACAAGAAACTTTTGCAAAATTTGAGGGTTCTAAATATTTTTTAGTTAGTGCTCAAACGGCTTTACATGTTTATTTCATGATTATCGGAGTGTTAATTTTTGTTTATCTCGATGCAGATAATGTTAGTGCGTGATCCAATGTAAGTCTTGATTTCATTTTTTCTGTAACAATACACAATTTTTATTCAAATATTGTTTTTTTACCATAAACAATGTGTATTTGCAGATTAAGAATTAATATATGTAATTCGATTGTGAAAATTATATCAACCGCTTGATAAACAAGAACACGGTGTTTACATCACTGAACGTGTAACAAGTATGGGTGTTTTTTTGGAGTAATATGTTGTTTTGGAGTAAGAAAGAAAAGTCATACGGATTCGAGAATTACAAACCGCGTCGCTGTTGACGCTACTGCACCTTTGTTTCTCTGACTGTCCGTGGGTTCTTTTCGCGATTCATTTGACTGTTTCCAGTAGTTGCTGTATTGAGATACGTCACAGTACGCGTAAAAATAAAAATGTAAAAAAGTTTATTCGAACGATTTGAGCTCCAGTGCAGTTTTTTGGACTTGAATCCTTCACTTTGGGACTTTAATCTGGATTATGATACGTGCTTGATTACTTTTAAAAACATGCAAGTTGTGAACGACATAGATGAGCGAGCCGTTTTCTTTATGAAAGATTTCAACGGTTTGATTACGAAAAACGAAGATCAAAATGATATCTGTTGCAAATTGTGAGCGAGCACAGAAAAACCCATCATTTTTGCGCGAAAGGAAATTATTGTTCGTTTTTCAACAATCGCATACTGTGATCCAAAATACATATTTTTTTAAACATCGTTTGGAATTATTGTTTTTATTAAAACTACTTGATATGGAAACGACCTGTTTTTGTTAACTTAGAAAATGCTACAGAGCATGAAAAGTTTTGAGAACATTATTTTATTATGATGTCTATTGGCGGGGAAAAAAATTGACGAAAAATCGAGAAAAATATAATTAAAAGTCGTTTGCGCACTACCTAAAAAAATGTTTAGACCTCTCGAATTTTTTATGAATTACTTTTTCATAACGTAGTCACATTTTCTATTGCGTATCGCAAAAAAAAAATTTTTTTTTTACCATTTTAATATGCATATATACACATACATATATGAATGTGTGTGTATTTGTCAAATGTGTCGACACAGTTCGAGCTGGAGGGACGTAACGATCGCGTCGTTTGGAATGATCGACCATTGGGTCATCGCTTTTCGCTTGAAAAAAAAAACCGTGATATAAAATCGAAAATTCGAAAATGGAGTTCTTTGCAGCGAAATGAGGGCAAACTGGCCCAATGATATCAATATGCAGGGACAAATTGTGAGATTCGTTGGCTGAAGTGTAATGGACGTAATTGTTCTGTGTTTCGTGTCAATGAAAATGTAACCGAATATTGTTTTGCCAGCAAATACGTTTTTGTTTTATTTTTAAGGCATATTTTATATTTTTAGCCTAGAAATATGAACAAAAATATTTTTTTTGTGTTTCCTTAAAGTGTAGATTCTTGAGAATGTGGCCTCAAAAGAGAATTTCGGAATTCTCAATATGCATATGGTTATAGCGATTTTAAACGAGACCAGAATATGATCGACCGGTCGGAGCTACGAACTTCGGAAGCTTCTAAGCTAAGTTGAACTGCTCGCAGGGAAGGGCGTCATTTCGAAGTCTGGGAAGGCACACGTTACAAGGCAGGAATGGCTGATGATATAACGTAAGTATAACTGCAATTATAGCCACTTAGATAGTTACGGTTGTCTGAAACTTTACTCAAAACTTTAAACACGTTTTTTTCGAAACTACTTTTTTTTAAACTGGTTGACATAAAATCTCGAACGCTATTCAACCGATTGACATCAAATTTTTTCGGGACCTTCAGTATACAGCCCTCTATCATCCCTACCTTGAGCATAACGAAATTATTTTAACTATTTGAAAAAATGTAACTTTGTAAAAATGGGTCGAAAAACTGACATTTGTATCAAACAGTCGCCATTGAAAAAAAGCATTTTTTTTTTTTTCGGTATCGCCAAAACGACATTCTTATTGGTAAAGAAAATTGCCTTTTTTTCTGTCTCGGATGAATGGACTTTGGAATCATGTCAATCGTCTCAAACCTTTTTTCTCTGACAAGGAACATCACTTAAGTGCCCGCCTTCGATTTTCTTAAAACTCATATATGTTGTGAAGCATTGAAAACTATTAGACACGTGTTTTTTTTTAACTGCGGAAAAACATTTTTAAGGGGGTAAACGGCCCCTCAAAAAAGGCGTCACTACTTAATAAAATAATTTTTTTCCATTATTCATAACCGATTTTTTCATCGCTTTACATTGGCAGAATTTTGGTTTTTTTAAATTCAGATCGGTCGATTGCTTGTGGGTGAAACTGCAAAACCACCCCTCCACACGCCTTTCTTTGAAGAGTGGTTTTTCCCCTTAAAACCGTTTTGCCGCAGATAAAAAAAAATACGTATCTAGTGGTTTTCAATGTTTTATCACATACATGAGTTTCAGCAAAATCGACACCGGGCACTTAAGTGGTGTTCCTTGTGAGTCATATTTAAGAGCCCATAACCTTTTCAATTTTTATATTTTTTGCACGCAATTTTTGTGAGTTCTCGATAAAACTATGAAAAGACTCAAAACATGGATAATGAATACTTTTTTGATTTTTTTTATCAACCCCGAAAAAACGCCCGAAATTTAGGCCTTTTGACTAGAATACTGACTTAAAGGGTCTTCTCACTTTAGACGCTAAAAAGGCTATTTTCATGCATTTTTTTATGGGTTTATATTATAGATATTGATATAAAAGTTGTTACACTTAATACATACGCTTTCGAAATGCATAAAAAAATTTTTTTAATGTATTTATGTAACCCAAACAAACTTTAGACGCGTTTTTCTCGAAACAACGTTTTTCGACGGCTTGTTGATAAAACCTTCGAAACTACTGAACCGATCCTTATGAAATTTTAACCACATATTCTTTACAACTATAGCTATATCGCTTACAAAGGATTTTTTTTAATTTTGATATTTACTAATTTTGTTGCCAAAAACCGTGAAAAAAACACGTTTTTGTTTGTTTTTTTTCGAAAAATGTCCACCATTTTGTTATTTTTGCATATATAAAAAATCGTATGATATGCGCTATAGCCATTAACATACTGAATCTAAAAGCGTTTGATTTTTTCGTTCCGGACGATCTGTCTCCGGAATTTCATCAACAGAGCAGACCTATAATTATTTGAGGACATATTTTTAACTACCCTCCTCGTCTATAAATAATTACTTAAATAAATATTTTCTAAAAATAAATTTCGAAAGTGTATTTATTAAGTGTAACAGCTTTTATATAAATATCTATAATATAAACCTATCCAAAAATGCATTAAAATAGCATTTTTTTTAGCGTCTAAAGTGAGAAGACCCCTTAAGTTATCAAAGTTGGCTAACGCATGGAATAATAGAACTCGTTAGAGAAATAGTTTTCGAAGTATTTTCACTTGCCGAACTTGATTGCGTGGTAAAAGCAATATTGAAAATAAGAATTGTAAAATTCGATGATGGAGAAAACAGTCAAGCTTTTTAACAATCCATTTTTAGCAAATTTAGCTAATTTTGCACTTTTATTGATTTCAATTGAAAATAATCGTGCGTTCAGTAAAATTAATTTCGTTCTGGTATGCTTGATATCTTTAATCACATTTTTTGCCAAGGTTTCTTTTTTATCCGACCATTATTGTTTCAATAATTATTCATACAGAATAGGTATTGAGTATAACATTGTTGTAATTCAATTTGTATTTTGATCGATTTTATGATTTGATTAAATGTAAAGAAACGTTTTTCACTGAATATGCAAAGGCGCGAAGATAATTAGAATATACTAATAAGAGGCTTGAATAATACGAAATAGAGTTTCAAATATGCATAATATGAAACAGTATACAAATTAAAATTCACCGCGAGTAAAAAAATAACTCGCGAAAATATATAAGGGTTTATAGCTATTCGCTGGGCTTTTTTTTTGCTCGGCGAACCTTTAGCCGATAGTCTTGCATCGAATTATTTATGTACGTGCTTCCGCAATCAGCGTTGATTTTCATTTAACGCCCCCGCGGATCCGCCGAACGATCTCATTTCAGCCCCCTTCGCCCTTGGCACACAATTTATATACATAGCTGGGTCGTTTGGTCGTTTAAGTTCGCTGATTCTCCACCTGGCTGTTTCATACGTCGAAGAGGTCGGAGGCAACGGGCGTAGCCAGGCTGCTCGAGCTCGAAATGTACGGGCTATTCCGTGTTGAGTGAAACTTTCTGAATATGACAAAACTTTGGCAAGCGGTCTCACTTCCCAGCAGGCTTGGAAACATTTTTCAGAACATTTGCCATACGATTTAGTGCACGATATTTTCAGTAAGTAAAATTGTAGGTAAGTTGAATTTACAGCAAGTACAGTATTAAAAGTAAGAGCTTTGAGGTAAAAGATTTAAAGTACCGTTCAAAGTACAGGATTTCAGGTAAAAATGAAGATTAAAAACTTAAGGCGGTACACTAAGGTGACGGTTAAAAAAAATGATTTTTTTTGCATTCTCTCGAAATATGCATATTAAAAAAAAAGTGAAGAAAATTTCAAGTCAAAATATTGATAATTGACCAAATTACAGACGATTTAGTGAGAGCAGGTAACGCAACGCTTTACGTATATGTACGAAAACTTTCAATCGCGTTTTTCTCAAAACGACTTTTCTCGACCTGGCCAGAATCATAACTCCAGTTATAATCGCCGATTTTCAATTTTTTTAAAACCAAAACCTAAAAGAAATGTCCCGCATACGTGTACATCGCAGTAGCACAAATTTAAGCTCTATTTTTTCCTTTTTCTCACAATCCGATGACCTTCTTTAAAAAAAAAAAAAAATTGTCGCGAAATCTGCGAGCGGTCAAAAAATATTTTGTGGTCGCTCAAGCCTCCCAAAAATTCAAATTTTCATTATAATAACGATTTTTTTTCGTTCACTTCTCACCCATGAATTTTACACTTTGTAATTTAAAAATTTACTTCGCGCAAGCTCTAGCCGGTAAATGAATATTTAGTGGTCGCTCAAAAGCTTCGAAATTTCCAGTTTTCGCCAATTTTGTTTTACTCATCTCACTCAAATAATAAATTTGACGCTCTGTAAAATCTTCAAAATAATCAATCCTTTTTCTTTAGAAAACATATTTTTCAAATTGACCTCACACTACTAACCCAAAGAATTATAATATTTGTTCTCACAAAATAATAGTTTAAAGCCCTTGTCCGTAAACAAAAATACAGGCCCCCGTTTCATCGAGTTAGAACTGTGAGGCAAATTAAAAAATTCGTTTTTAAGGAAAAAAAGGATTAATTATTTTGAAAACTTTACAATGTGTTGAGTTTATGAGTGAGAAGAGCAAAAAAAAATTCGTGACAATTGGAAATTTCGAAGTTCTTGAGCGACCACTAAATACTCATTGGCCAGCTAGAGCTTTCGCGAGGTTAGTTTAAAAACTATAAAGCGTAAAATTCATGGGTGAGAAGTGAACGAAAAAAAAATCGATTCTTTTATTTGAATTTTTGGGAGGCTTGAGCGACCTCCAAATATTTTTTGACCACTCGCAACTTCCGCGATAATTTTTTTTCTTCTCTAAAGTAGGTAATCGGATGGTGTGAAAGAGGGAAAAAAAGTAGAGCTCAAATTTGTGCCACACTAGTGTTCATGTGCAGGTTTGATGGCGAAATGCAAGTGTTGCTGGCTCAATCTAGCTATGTTTGCGCTCCATGACGCGTAAAGTGAGAGCTATAGCTGTCATGTTACCTAGAAGATTGCCACGGTCGTAACAATCGTAGTAGACGTTCACTAGGTGTATTTGTATACGGGGGAAACACACCCGTCGAAACGGCCAACCCTTCATCATGGCTTTGGGAAAACCATGATGAAGTTTACTACGTTTATGCCGAATCTTTCTATGTCGAAGCTTTCGTTCTTCTTATATCAAAGCTTTCGTCCTCCCTATGTCGAAGCTTTCGTCCTTCCTATGTCGAAGCTTTCGTCCTTCCTATGTCGAAGCTTTCGTCCTTTCTATGTTGAAGCTTTCATCCTTCCTATGTCGAAGCTTTCGTCCTTCCTATGTCGAAGCTTTCGTCCTTCCTATGTCGAAGCTTTCGTCCTTCCTATGTAGAAGTTTTCGTCCTTCCTATGTCGAAGCTTTCGTTCTTCCTAAGTCGAAGCTTTCGTCCTTCCTATGTCGAAGCTTTCGTCCTTTCTATGTTGAAGCTTTCATCCTTCCTATGTCGAAGCTTTTGTCCTTCGCATGTCGAAGCTTTCGTCCTTCCTATGTAGAAGCTTTCGTCCTTCCTATGTCGAAGCTTTCGTCCTTCCTACATCGAAGGTTTCCTCCTTCCTATGTCGAAGCTTTCGTCCTTCCTATGTCGAAGCTTTCGTCCTTCCTAAGTTGAAGCTTTTATCCTTCCTATGTCGAAGCTTTCGTCCTTCCTATGACGAAGATTTCGTCCTTCCTATGTCGAAGTTTTCGTCCTTCCTATGTCGAAGCTTTCGTCCTTCCTATGTCGAAGCTTTCGTCCTTCCTATGTTGAAGCTTTTATCCTTCCTTTGTCGAAGCTTTCGTCCTTCCTATGACGAAGATTTCATCCTTCCTATGACGAAGATTTCATCCTTCCTATGACGAAGATTTCATCCTTCCTATGTGAAAGCTTTCGTTCTTCCTATGTCGAAGCTTTCGTTCTTCCTGTGTCGAAGCTTTCGTTCTTCCTATGTCGAAGCTTTCGTTCTTCCTGTGTTGAAGCTTTCGTTCCTCCTGTGTTGAAGCTTTCGTTCTTCCTATGTCAAAGCTTTCGTTCTACACCCCCACCCCCCTCCCTTTCTATCTCCATCTCTGTCGCTTCCATACTTTTCTGCAGTTCGCGCCCGCGTAATAATCTACGAGGAGACCGTTTTCTTTTATGCATTCTTCGGAACCATTCATCAAGTTCGTACAAATAGCAGTGTGCATTCAGAAAATAAGCATTAACATTCTTTCCCGGAAAACGTCCACATTTTTCTTGCATATATTTTGATGCCTCCGTATGCCCTTGCGGTCTTTTACGAGGCCAACCCTTTTAGACCAGGGGGCACGACAAGTGTGGAATACGTAGGCGCCCACTGCTTTTGGCTTGCAAACGGGTCGAATACTTTTGTTCCGCATTCTCCCAACCAAAAACATCATGAATATGAATGACGAGGAATAGCAAAAATGCCGACCACAGGCAATTTATCCGCCAAGAAAAACCTGAAAAACCTGAATAAGTTTTGGAGCAAAAAGCTCAGCGATCCATTTGATTCTTCATGCCCAAATTTTCGAACGCTATTACGAATATATAGGGAGATTTTCCCCCAGAGGGAATATTCATCGACGAGCCCCCATATTGCATAACGTATTCATTCGCAAATAGGATTTTCGCGGTCTCGCGAATATACGAAAATAGGAGCAAAGCGTAATGAGAAGAAGTATCACAAATCATCGAGCAGATTTGATTTCCCGAACTCGCTGGGAACACAACAGCGAGGAACTCGAATTACTCGTTGCATCGATAAACGATAATGAGAACTATTTTCAACCCCTAAAGGAAACGAATGGTTATCACAGTAAATACAGGGTGTTAGAAAGGTTGATGCAAAGCCTTAAGGGGGTGATAGGTCATCTCGTTAGGAACATATCTAACCTAGGTTGACTTCGTCCAAAGTCTAAGGATTTCGAGTTATCACGGTAAGTCGGATTTTTGGAAAATTTCCCGAAGTTAGGTACTAACTCGTTCACCTCTTATGTTAATGCTATTTTTTTTAAATAGCATTAACATAAGAGGTGTTTTTTTGACAAGTTTTTAATAATTCAACACGGGCTACTTAGTTAGTTGTGTGGATACAAATGATTCTATTGGTGTTTGTCGATTAAATACCCCTTGAGGCCTTGGGCCACAGTAACGAGTATAAAATCATGTGCGAATTTAACATTTTTTTTCGTATGAATATGTGATTCACTCATAAAATTAATTGCACATCTATTTAGTATGAATATCAAGCTATAGGACAATATATTTTTTTTTGTCGATGTACAAAATGGCCAACTACTCCAAACTTCTCGAAACAGCTTTTTTCCAATTGGCGTGACAAATAACCTCAACAATTTTCACTCGATTTACTTCAAATTTAAAAGTCATGTTCCTAATTGCATTTCGCAGAGAATCCCGTACGTACTTTCTGATTAATTGAAAACTTTTCATTTTATGAGCAGATTATGAGCAGTTATAACGAAATTTTTCACTGAAAATTCATTTCTTGAGTTCAAATACCTACAACTTTTGAATAAAACAATATTTTTTAAATTCCTTACGTACTTCTCTACGTATTCTAATGTAGATTGACGAGAATTTTTTTTTTGTTCTAGGTAAAAAAATTGAGATGCTAAGTGTCACGCCGCGGAGCGTCTAAAAAAAGATAGCAGAAGAAAATATTAATAGTCGGCCATTTTGTACATCGAAAAAAAAATGTTTTTCTCCCAGCTTGATATTCATACTAAATGTGTAATAAATGTTGATGAGTGAATCACTTTTTCATACGAAAAAAAATGTTAAATTCGCACATGAATGTATACCCGTTACTGTGGCCTAAGGCCTTAAGGCAGAATATACAATTAGACAGGAAAAAAAAGGAAAATTGAAGGATTTTTTAAACTAAGAAATAAATATTCTACAAGGATCAAAGTTTAGGTATACTTTAATAGTATATTTAAGGTAGTACGAGCGCGCAATCTTGTTTTCTATAGATTTTGTTCAAATTTTAACCAGACATTGTCCATACATGTTTGAGTGAAATTTCAGTATAATTTCATTCAATAATGGGTTTTAAAATTGCAACTTTTAACACTGCAGGGTCTGCATTGAAATTGAGACAGAATAATTTTCCGTAAAAAAATATTTGTCCCCTATAGTAAGAAGACATTTGCCAACACCACAGGACAGTATTGTTCAATATTTCGAGAAAAAAAAAGAATTATCGTGTTCGTAAAGTTAAAAATATGGTCATAAAAAAAAATTTGCATTATAAATATTAATATTTTACATTGTTTATGTTATCTTCATTAAGAAATAAAAGTGTTGGTTCATTCATAACTAATGAAAAACTGTGTTCGATTAAAAATTACTTCCAAATAAAAATTTGTGTTGGAGTATTATTTAAAATATGCCGCGCAAACTCAGGTTATTGGATACGTTGAACGATGTGGTGTTGCCATTTTTCTTCTTATTATAGGGGAAACATTTCTTTACGGAAAATTATTCTGTCTAAATTTCAATGCAGACCCCGCAGTGTTAAAATTTGCAATTTTAAAACCCATTATCTCTCAATCTAAATAGTCGACTGTTCTGAAATTTCACTCAAACATGCATAATGATATGAACAATGTCTGGTTAAAATTTGAACAAAATCTATAGAAATCAAGATTGCGCGGTTGTACTACACCAAATTTTTTTTAAAATTAATTCGTAATATACCAAATTTAAAAAAAAAATTAATTCATCATCAAAATGACGAAGTTGTGGAGAGTGTTACAGCAAGGTCGCCGCCGGAGTTGCGAATCGGCGTGCAGTCTAGCTTCCCCTAGACTTTGATTTGCAAAAAAGTTCAAACTTTTTTTCGGTAAAAACATGTATAGTTTCTATGTAAAGGTAATTAAAATGAAAAAAATGCAAATTCAACAAAATGGCACGCAATTTACCAAAAAAGATGACTATTTCACACAACATTTCTGTAAAATGTGGGTTAAAATAGTAGTTTTTTTTTTCAATTTTTCAAAAACGATTCTCGTCAAGTAGAAGGTACCAATATTATCAATATTTCTATCAAGTTTCAGCTCAATCGGCTTAATAGTTTTTGAGTAATCCTGCACCTCAATTTCGATCATGCAGATTTAAGGGGTTACCCCCACTTGCGATTTTGAAAAAATCGATTTTTTTTTATTGCATTTTTTTGAAGTGTAAGTATCTGAGAATATGTCCTGAAAATTTCAAGTCGATCCGAACAAAATTGACTGAGATATGAGCGTTGAAAGAGAAGAATCCGTTGTGTAAACGACCGGCTAATTGAAACTTTAAACGCGTTTTTCTCAAAATGGCATTTCTGAAGTCGGTGACCAAGATTACTCGAACACTAATGAACCGATCTTCTTGAAGTTTTGCAGGCTTATTTAATACATAAAAATGTAGTCTTTAATCGTTCGATTTTTTTTCGAAACAAATGGCCGTTTTATAACCCAGAAACGGCCGTTTTTTTCGTTAAAATCGAACCATTAACTTTGACTGTCCGCCATTTTGTGGAAAATGAATATTTTTTAAAATCCTTCGATTAAAGACTAGTTTATACTTATATTTGACTAAATCCATCCGCATTTTTTTTTTCAGATGGACCACTTCGCCGCAATGTTGGTCACCGCAAACCGTGTATATAAAAACATTATTTCATTGACGGCCATTTGCCACTAAACAATGTAATATTTTTCAATAAAAAAATTACTGAAAGTTCTTCAAGATGTGTTCTTCAAGATGGTATATTGATCGATTAAAAAAGTTTTGTAGTTTTCTTTAAAAAAATGCATGAAAAAGGCCTTTTTTGAGTTACAAGTGGGGGTAACGCCTTAAGAAAAACGCGTTTGAAGTTCACGCCCGCTCCGAATCCAAGCGGCGAGGCACAACGTTGACGGGCTGTAACGTTTGAAGTTTTTCGAATTTCGCTTTGAAACGTTGGGAGAATATTCTACATGTATAGTTCTATCGTTTAAAGAAAAAAAAAGAAATCGATTTTTTGATCGTTGTAAATGTATATCCCGCTTTAAGCTAAGGCGCAAATGAGTTTTTAGCTACCAATTATTGTCTGTTTAAACATTATGAACGAGGTAGTAACTAAGTTTGGGAAATTAACATGATGGAAATATCCATTTGTGCGCTCCGGGTGAATTGGTAGATGTCTGCGAGGTTTAGATAACCCCATTCTTCACTCTTCGTCCTTTTCGTTCTTCCTAGGCAGGAAATAATTCGCCGGATTAAACTTTTTACACCTCTTTGCAGACAAGTCTCGAGGGCTCCTCTCGTTGTCCACGGGTTAGCCGCGATGCATTCTGGCAAAGTAGCTAAAGTCGCCGCGATGATCTCATCCTTGGCACAGTAGAATTTCGCTAAAAACTCCGCGATCCAATCCAGTCCTCTCCATATACAGATACGTTATTTTTTATAATCTCGGGGATGGAAGAAAAAAGTTCGAAATTTTTTTTTTCAAAATTATAGGAACTGCACGCTCCATTTGGCATGTTCGGACCTCGCAATTACTCCATTCTGCATGCAATCACCCGCCATTTGACTTTTCATATTATTTCATTGAGGCCTCATACAGGGTATTAGGAAGGTCGATGCAAAACCTTAAGGGGGCGATATGTCACCTCGTTAGGAACATATCTAACCTAGGTTACCTTAGTCCAAAGTCTAACGATTTCGAGTTGTCATGGTAAGTATGATTTTTGGAAAATTTCCCAAAATTAAGTACTAACTCATTCATGATGTGCAAACAGACAATAATTGATAACTAAAAACTTATTTGCGTGTTAGCGTAATGTGTATTCATTCGACAAACATACAACTAACTAAATGGGTCGTGTTGAATAATCGAAAACTCGTCAAACAACAAAAATACCTCTTACGTTAATGCTATTTAAAAAAAAATAGTCATAAACATAAGAGGTAAACGAGTAAGTACCTGATTTTGGGAAATTTTCAAAAAATCATACTCACCATGATAACTTGAAATCGTTAGACTTTGGACTAAGGTAACCTAGGTTAGATATGTTCCTAACGAGGTGACCTATCACCCCTTTAAGGCGAGAAACCCCTTTAGAATTTTCAAAAAAGCGATTTTTTACATATTTCGAAAGTGTGATACCGAAAGAATATACTGACCAAAGGAAAACTCGAAATATTGAATATTTGCGGAGTTATCGCATATAGTCTAGAGTGCGGGGACAGCATGCGGTCAGGTAGCGAGTCACATGTTGAAACTTTAAACGCGATTATCTCGAAACTACTTTTTCAAAAACTGCTCGTGTTGTAGTTCAAAAAGTTAACGACCGAATTGGATGAAATTTTGGGAGGTTACTCTCAGTAATATTATCGGAAGGATATACCTAAAGTTCGACAGGTAGCGTGGAAATAAATAATTTTTTTGGGGTCAAATATGTCGAAAAAGTGACCGAAAATTCCAACTTTGGAGTAAAGAGGCTCTAAAATTTTCAATTTTGCACTTTTTCATCATTTTTTAGGTATATTCTTCCCCTTAATATGTCAGTAAACGAATGATACTTATTAAATCTTTTTCAGATCAACAGAAAAAGAGTGACAACTGCAGCACTTTTCGATGTTGCGGAAAACAGGCGTCCGAAGACCCTTAATAACGCCTGCATTTTATTGGTCATCCCAACATTTTTTCTTCAACTTGACAGTTATAGTAAACTCATGTCCAAATTTGAAAAAGATGAGATTATTTTATTTCTTCAAAAAAAATCCCGAAAAATACCCTATTTTTCGCGCTGCTGAGGGGATTTCTCGCCTTAAGGCTTTGCATCGACCTTCCTAACACCCTGTATAAATATCCATGATGAAGTTGCAGTCGAGAACGGATGGAACAACGAGCAAAGTGCACACGTGGCATATGCGCACACACTAACCAGGCGTCGTGAAAGCTCGCAGTAGTACAACGTTATTCGGTCAGCCCGTTATCCCCCATCCACTGCTTTTTTTTTCATTTTTGTCGTCACGCTCTGAACCGCACGGGTCAGCACGACCAGGGAGAGAGAGAGAGAGAGAGAGAGAGAGAGAGAGAGAGAGAGAGAGAGCGGGGGGAGGGAGGGGGGGCCGACGAAGGTGAGAGGCAGCCAGAGAAACGCTCACCCTTTTTTTCGCCAAGTAATAAAATTTAAAACTTTAACGAACCTGGTGCGTAACGAAGTAGGAATCGAGTGTTGCCACATGGCGCTTGTGTTCTGAAAAAGCTTCATGCACTTGTCCACGCGAAGCTTACGATCGACTATGAAAACGTAAATTCGCGCGTCCAGCCAATACGTTTTTCCATCTTCGCCGTAATTTGCGGCGAAACGTGGGCTACGTATAAATGAAAATAACCCGTGGATGGAGACGATGATAAATAAAAGGCAGACCAAATTTGTAAGGAGAGCTGTAGAAATTTTGGGATGAAAACATTTCGATCACGATAAAAAGTGCCTGTGTATGGAGGGAAAAAAAC